>JAQQRF010000762.1:0-31485 GCA_030523145.1 Trissolcus brochymenae | reverse complement strand
TCTAACAACAATATCGTTTGAATATCTACCTGTCGCTACTTACAAAATGATCCACTTGGAGGCGCTAGAGTCGGCGCCCACAGTTTGTGCAAAGAGCCTTTAGAAACAACTTACAGTTATTGAACACGTAAGTGTGTGTTACTCGTGTTTGCCGTTTCTTGCAAAACTCACCCGCTTTTCACTCATACTCATCTTTATAAATTTAAAGTTTACAGACGATGAACGGAATGATTTATATAAAATGTTTTCTCTTGATTATTTATTTGTAATGCCCGAGCCCGAGGAACACGCGTATGGCGCTTGAAAAATAATTGGATCAACACCCGATGTCTCTTGTCTGCAGGCCTTTTACATCCAAGAGGGAAAAGCTGTTATCCTCTTTATTTTATCTTTGCACGTTTCTCGACGAGTCCGACGTCGCTGACGAATTCTGTACCACTCCTGCATTATATAGTGAATGGGGTTATGTTGACAAAATACCTCAACGCGCTCGGTTGCAAACATGGCGCGCCATTCTGTTCTGCGCGTAGACACCATTCGACGTTTATTTAGGTGTTATCGTTCATTTGACGACATTTACTTTACCGACAAATATACAAAAACAGTGTTTCTCTGCACTGTGGCCAATTTTTTGATTCCACTTGTTTTCTTTCAACTTGCTTTCACTTTCGCACAAAATTGTATCATTCCCTAACCTCCTTTATGATAATTATTTAGTCGATCTGTAACTATATATACTTTTCTTGATATTCTGGAAGCAATTTAATTGAATGCTTTAATTTTTTTGTTACAGTTTTTGAATCATTTAGTTCCTGAGAAAAGGAAATTGGATACTGGCGTGATAAAAGACAGTAAACTTTGGTTGAAATTGGGTGCAAATCCGAAAAAAGTGCAAGTTCATCTTCAAGAAGTAACAAATAAATCGGTTACACTGAAAGATGTGCACAATATCGCACAATCGATGTCAAAAGATCGAAAGGATGATTTTATTGCGGCAATCAAGTTTATCCAATCGAAAGGTTTATTGTAAATATAAAATTGATTCATAATAGTTAGTTAAGTAATAAGAAATAAGTGTTCCTGAATTTAATGAGAGCAAAATTGTACCAATTTTCGGATAAAAAACACACTGATTTTTTTATTACACTGATTTTAATTAAATTCAATGGCCTTTATAAACAAATAAAAAATAGGAATTTTTTATTTGGACTGGGGGAGTTTTGAACTTTTATATTTGAGCTTTTATATTTATCTCAAGTAAAAAAAGATCATATATTTTGCACATTATGTATTTTTATTTTATAGGTGGAAGGGTAAATGTTTTGCACAAAGATTTGACATACAAAGGACTTTACTTCTCTACGCCGGACATGCGTCAGTCCATGTCGGCTTGGCCAGAGATTGTGTTTCTCGATGGGACGTACTGCTTGCTCGAAACGAACTTGACTGTTTTCATCTTTCTTGTGGAAGATTCGAATGGCTGCAGCGAAGTTGTCGGCATGAGTTTAATAGAATCTGAAGACACGGCAACGTTTTCTTGGATGCTGCATTCCTTCAAAGAAGACCATTCCGAAGCTTGTGCCAGAATACAATGGAACGAAATCTGGTGAAAGAAATTTTCAAAGTCATAGTGTATATTTGCATGTTCCATTCGCAAAAAATCTTTAACAGAGAGGTGACAACTCAAAAACTCCAAATAACACAAGAGGAACGAAATTTGTCTCTGACGCTCATTCAGAAAATGATATACAGCGAGACAGTGGAGCAGTATGACTTCTTCTATGAGCAGTTCCAATACCAAGCACCGGAGACAGTGAAAACATACTTTGCAAAAAACTGGCATCCAATTAGATCTGAGTGGTCAATTTACGGAATGAATCATGGCAATCTTAACAATCTTACCAACAACAGGCTTGAAAACGTTAACGGGCAACTGAAACAAGTGATAAAAAAAAACAGTGCGATTGAAACCTTCGCAGCAGACTTATTTTTGTGGTTGCATGCATATGGGACATGCTACTGAAGTGGCTCACAGAACATACAAGTTGTTTTTATTACGACCAGTTTTTGATGAAGACGATGAAGTGCTCCAAAAATACAGAGAAACATTGACTGATGAAGTTTTCAATTTTGTCAAAGAGCAGTATGACCGCCACACGTATGTAGATGTGCACCTTGAAGATACAACTTTCCACGTCATTCGTACAGGTGGTAAACACATTGTTACCAAAACAACATGTACGTGCAGATTTTTCGGATCAACTCTTCTTCTGTGTCGACAAATTTTTGCTCTCAGAGCAAGAATGAAAGAACCTTTGTTTTCATCGGAAATATACAAGGATCGATGGACCAAGTCGTACTACCGAGCCAATCAAAGATGTTTCCGACCTGCTCAGGATACTCCAAATACTGATGTTACAATCAGTCGCACAATCATCGTGGATCCAACATCAGAAACCGAAAAACAAAACAAGATAAAGATCGCAACAGATCGATTGATTCATCTGGGCAAACAGTTTACGGGTATCGGCCTCAAAAATAAACTCGAAACACTCTACGATCTTTCACAGCTTTGGAAAGGAGGAATCGAATACGCTATAGAAAAACGAAACGAGATAGATACAATTTCTATAATTTTATATTCAAATCAGATCTTTTATATTGCGACTTACAGAATTATAATGAACTTGAAAATGTAATTTAGTTTCGTCTGAATGTTTTTATTTTTTCATGAAAAAAAAAAACTTTTCGAGTATTTTTGAAGTCCATTTTTCTAAATAACTGAAAAAAAATCGAATAAAAAAAATCATTTATTATAGGACATGATTGCATTAATTGAAAATTTGTCTGCCGTGGAGATAACCGAGATGTTGAAGTCGAAAGATGAGCCCGAATCAAAAAGACAGAAAAAACTGGTTGGTGCTACATCAACTATCAAGGTGATATTATCAAATACTCGAGGAACTGACTTTCTTGTGAAAATTGACGTACTCGAGGAAATATACCAGCATTGGTCAAAGATGCAGGACGTTCACTTCATGGTTGCCACGAGCCCTACCGAGAAGAAAGCCAAAGTTTCAACTCAAAATTCAGACTGCAACATGAGATTCGTCAAAGATGTGAATACATCTCTGAAAGATATCAAATTCCCAAAAAAACATCTTTCAGCAAAACAAACACTTCAAAAACAGTAAGATCAATTTTTTACTAATCAAAATTCACAGAAATCAGATATGTATGAAAAACATTATTATTTATTTTACAGAAACTCAAAAAAAAGTCGGAAAAAGTAGTGAAGGCCGTGCATAGGCAAGGACGATGTATAACGCATAATGTACATTTGTATATATAATTGGTGTATTTGTAATGATTTATATTAAAAAATTCGAGTATCAATAAAATAAGAGATATACAGTATATCAATATATTAAGATAACTAATTATAGACATTCGATTGTTTAATGTCAATATAACAACTCAACTGCAGCAATAGAATGTACTTGTTTATTTGCACCAGGAAAAAACCCGCATCCCGCAACCCGCAGCCCGCAGTCCGCAACCCGCGACCACAACCCGCAACCCGCAACCCGCAACCCGCAACCCGCAGCCCGCATCCCGCAACCCGCAGCCCGCAGCCCGCGACCCGCATTGGGTGCGGATAGCATCTACCTTAAAAAAAATGATTATAAAATTCCTGTTTAAGTTATAAAACAACACTGGTGGAGTAGTCAGCCAGAGTTGGCTATAGCTGGTTACGATTTGCAAACCAATCGTGGGCCTTTGGTGAACCAGCATTGGCCCGAGGTTATCATTCCAGGGTTAAAATATGGCTGGTCCAACTCTGGATTACAACTACCCCAGTACAAGTAGCCAGAACTGGTAACTACGGCACCAAGTTTGGGACAATCTCGGGCCAGTTGTAAATTTCCCATTGGGTTAGCAGAAAATCGCTAGTAATTCGTCCTCTCGTACAAAAATGCGTCCGTCTCAAAGTATAACCAAAGCCGGAGTGTGTGAGGATCAAACAAAGTGCAACTTACTCTAAATCAGGGAGATAAAACACTCAAAACACTATGATGCCACTGTATAAAAATGATACATGTGTTCGCTATGCATTTAGCGATCCATTTTCGCTGTCCGCTGGAGTATTTAATAAAGTAGTATAAATTTTTATTAATTCGATTCAAATTTATTCAATGATAAACTTTTTATCATTGGACAGGTAAAGATATATTGATTGGTCACGATATCACTGGGCTGTGTGTCGTTTGCCCCAATTCCCCTTATCATCGATATGTCATTTGCCCCATTTTTTGTAATATTGGGAACATATCATTTGCCCCAAAACAAAATTTTTATTTGCTCTAAAAAAATGTATTTTTTATTCAATAAAGAAAATTTGTTTTATAATATAAAACTTGTGTTCTGAATTAACAAAATAAAAAATAAAAAAAATTCATGTCATATAAAAATAATAATATTAGCATATAGGTAAAGATGTATTTCCACATTCTTTCAGATACGTAATAATATCTATATCACCATTTTCAAATTTTGCTCTCGATTTTAAACGCGATTCTTGATTTTTGAGCGTCTTTTTACCGACGCGTTTCTTGACGCCCGCGAATTTCAAATAAGTTTTCGTCAGTACTTTTAACAACATTTCTATACATAAATATACAGACGGATTTGATGTATAAAATTGATCTTTAAAGTGGCAGTGGAAGGCTTCTGGTCCGTTAGTGGTACGAATTTCTTTCGTCGGTTTTTCAGCCCACAAATGGGAAGGAAAAGGTGCGTTTTCGTCAATATAATTTTCTAAAATGTAGTCGCTGAATCCAAAGAGCAGTTTTTCTTTCGGGCCTAAAAAGTATGTGTATTTTTATACTACTAATTCATATTTTTTTATTTGTTTATTCCTTTTATTCTAACCTGGACAATCAGATACAAGGTGAACAAATACGTCTTAATAACACCACCCGCGGTTTAAATCTATCTTTCACCTAAAAAAAATAATTAACAAATATAATTGTTGACAAATAAAATTGTTGCGAAAATTAAAATTTCGCACCTGCTAGTTCTGTAATGTGCTTCCACATTTGCAAGTAGCATGCTGTGGTTTTGTCTTGAAGAAAACAATATACAACTGGTAAAAAAGTGTTGTTGGTATGAATGTGGATTGTGTATAGTTGATGGAAAAACCTGGGGCTAGTATAAAATGTTCCATCTCCAAGGATGGTTGACCATGCGTAATCAAAAATTCAATGTTTGTTGCACATGTTAAAATAATCATATCTTCGTAAACATGAACAAACTTTTCACTTTTGTTGGTGATAAAATGATTGCATTTTGCGAGCTGAGAAAAGACTTCTTCTATACATCTTGGCATTGTTGGTAAAATCTTTCGCCTTGCACGATACATCGCTTGTCTAATTTCGTCGATGTGGCCATCATATTCTGATTAGGTTTCTTTTTCAATTCGCTTTGGATAATGTTGGCAGGTTTTAAGCACAGTTCCTCAGTTGCTTTGCTTTTGCACTTTTCTGACACGATCATTTTTTCAATTGTACTGTCGGGTAGTTCTTCGTGATTGTGTTCCTTAGTTTTGCGAAAAATTTCCGTGACCGACGAATTCGTTCGTACTCGACAAGGACATAATTTCACAGTACACCTCAAAGAAATTGACTCGTCGCATAACACACTGACTTTTATATATTTAAAAATATACAAAAATATTAAAATATTTATATTTAAAAATATACATTTTCATGATGATAATGATTAAAAATTGTTGAAGTTGAAATTCTATTGTTTAAAATGATTTTCTCCAGAATTTGTGGGTTTAAATGTGTATAAGTGTAACATTGGTCAGTTGGTCATTGTAAAGATGCGATTGTTTTTGGCTTCTAGAAAATATATGTTTTAGGAAAGAAAATGCAACTATAAAAGAAATTAAAAATTTTTTAGCGATCTAAAGAAGCCATTTTTAACTTAGGGAGAGAAACTATAAATTTCGATGGCAAACAGAATAAGTTCGTTTCCTCACTTAAAACATAGTTAGAAAATAATTCATAAAAAAATTGTAAAAATAAGGTTTTCCTACATAATCTGCTTGATATAACGAGCAGTTCATTGAATAATTCAAAATGATACACCGAACTCACTCCACATCATATAAAAAGAAACCCAGTGATAAGACATAACGCTGATTATTTTGCTGAGACAATACTGGCAAGCAACATTTTTTTCTCTTCTTCTCCCTTCCTTTGAGTTGAAATGAATACACGGAATTGACAATGACAGGCACCTGCTCGGCAAATTGCAACAAATAATAACGTTTGCCCAATCTCGCGGGTCGAGTTGCGCGACAACATTATATGCACTCGGAGGGAAAAACAAAAACATGAGCAGACGCAATCGCGGGCTTGAAAAAAATGAGCGCGTGAACAATGGCGCGCGACGTGTTTGCGCGACATAACTCGTCCAGTGGCAAAGACGCTTTGTCTCGTCACAAGTTTGCGATGAATGCCACGTCATCAGTAAGGATCTGAGTTGTGTTTTTTCTACATGTCTTTGTCGAGCTGTCTATGTTTATCCGCTGGCATTAATATGTGGGGCGCTGCGCGAGATTCCTTACAGGCTAATCATAGTGGGAATTACGAATATCAGTGCTACCTTCTAGCTTGTGTTCTAACTATTTCGTTTATTGTCAAAAAGACATTTTCAATAAGGTTATTTGATGACAAGAAACAAAACTAAAATACGGTTACAGAAATTCAAAATTATGGTAAGTGGGTTTAATCCCCAATTAAATTCTGTTTCTCGGTGAAATCTGGTGCATTTTTTTTAAGTTTTTGAATTATTATTTACACAGTAGCGAAAAATATAGTTTTAAATAAAACTTATCTGAATTTCCGAGAAGTAGCCTACCTGCGTTGCCAACCTACTTATCTGAGAGATGTAACTTTTAATCCACATTTTTTATTTCGAAAGTATATTGTAGCCGAAAATGTAATTAAAATGTTTATTTGCCTAACAGAAAAATCATACTTTTTTCACATCATACTTGACTATGCTTTTCAGTTTCTTCAGTTTCTAAATCGATAAAGGAGCTTTGTATGCTATTTGTTTATGATAAATGTTTTGAATAAAATACATTTTTAATTATATAATAAATATAAAATTTGATACTTAACTTGACAAAATATTTTCGTAGATGTATGATGATTCTTAACTTTGTAATAATACATATTCATTAATAATCATCAAAAATGAAATATCTTGTATTTTCAAATATGGGAATTTCCATAGAATTAACATGAGATAAAACATATAATTTTCATAAGCTTCCCATTGGAATTCACATGTAATAACACTAGTCAATTTCCATAGGAATAATAAGAGAATCACATGAAAAGCACATGCAAACCATCTACAGACACCAGCACTAAAAATGTGAGATTTTATTTTATGTAGGCTGTTTTTAGATCAAGGAAAATTGCTGAAAATTTGACTCTCTAGAGATTGACGCTCCAGGTAAAGGCTTCTCTGTACCGACGTTAGGCAATTCTGTACCAACTGAAGTCCGTGCCGATCTCCCAGTCATTCCTCATTTTTAATTTAGAATGAAGGTGACTAAACCCAGGTAAAAATTTACATATATGCAACATCGTATATTTCACATATATGCAACATCATATATGTAACATATATGTAACATATATGTTTTGAACTACATAAATATCATATTTATGTTTCCATACATGTGACATATTTGAAAACATGTATGGAAACATGTATGTGACATATATGGAAACATGTATGTAAATGCAGAAGTAACTGACTATCGTATTCTGGAGGTACGTAAGAGCCTCTATTCTGCAAAGGTCTTCGTGAATGCAGCTCTATCTAGTCGCGTTTTTTACATCTAGGGTAACAATCGTGCAGTACTTCTTGGATAGTCTTGCTTGATCTTGACCTTGGATCTTTAATTTGGCCCAAAAAACATCCAAATACGATGGAACTTGTGAAAGTTCAGATGATTGGAATTTTCGAGTTTCCTTTTTTTTTTCTTTTACATGGTTAATTAATGGCCATTTAATAATATTCAAGGATTCTGATCCTTAATGCTAAAGATAACTACTCTAGTAAAAAAATCTTATATCGAATATATATTAACATTTGAATACATTGTTAATTTATGGAGAAATTTTTGATTATATGTTATTTATTACATTAATATTTTTCATATATCAACTATATCCTGGCGAAGTATTATCAATATTTCAAAAGAATGAATACACCGATTATCCTATTCTAATCTGGCACCTGGAATAACTCGGAAAATCAGTATTAAAAAAAAGGTTAAAAATATTCAGTTAATATAATACCTATATATCTGTTTACATGTTTATAAATTGATTGTGAGGAAGCTCTATATGGCAAAGTAAAACTATGTTATGTTAAATTACGTTCTATATTGATTCTAAGTTCTATTGTACCATATAACTTTTTCATAATCAATTCATGAACATTTATGCAGACGTATGGTCATTACATCGACCATGTACGTTTTCTATATGGGCATTATATTGTCATCATGTTGTCATTATGTTGTCATTAGATGTTCTATTTTTATATAATATCGAGAAACTCTAATTAGTTTAAGCAAAGAATTATTTTTTCAGAACAATTACGTTCTAGCGTTAGGAGTTACAAGAAAGTCAATTAGTAAATACGTATTATAGTAATATGGTCAAGTAACTGATCATTTTTAGTGTGTTTCGAGCCTTAAAATTGAATCGCTTTACTTTTAATTTGCACTACTTGGTGGTGGAACTCAAATCGTTGAAAAAGCAGCAAACAGTACAGAAAAAAGAGACGCAAAAAAGTATACTGAAAAGTCATTAGCATGGGATCCGCAATGATAGGAGCGAGGCGTTGCAAAGGGAACGCCGCGGGGCTCTTTTCTCTCACGGAAGACAGCGTTGTCCGGTTGCGTGTGGATTCGTATCCCTTTCAGTCGGGGTCTGAAAGCCGAGCGAAATTCTCATGACAATGTCAAGGAGGGTTGTCGAGAAGACTCGTCGGTGTCTTGTTTCCACTGTAAACGGACTTGTGCGCGCCCAAAGCAACAGACGCAAGTTCATGAGTAACAACGACCCTTCGTCACGGCGCTATTTATAACAGAGACATGACATAATTATTTAGCGCTTTTATTTCGCAAGATTTACGGCGAAAGTTCTCTCTTCGCTGCCCATGGACTTTGATGTATCCGCGAACAAAAAACGCCAATTTAAACGGTCAGTTGTCAGAATGCGAGTTTAAAGTGAATTTCAAATTCAAGTCTATATATCTTTCTTTGTACGCCAAACCGCTTTTTTACGACAAATTTTGATCGTTTTTCCTGATGAAAATTTAGAAATATTTTTTGTCGAAATAACAATCGAACATTTTGTTTGAATAGAAAAGTTAGTCAGGATGAAACGAACTGTAGTCGTGTTGTTAAAAACTTGTACTAATTTTCGTTTTCTTATGTGATCACATCTAATTGATTAGATGCTTGTTTGGATGGCAATGCACGTGTGCTCAGTCGTGTCAAACTGTTTGTTTTCGCAAATGCTCGCACGTTCCTTCCATCGTGTCCCTCAGATGTGTTTGCTTCTCCCTCTGAGTCGCAATATTTAAATATTATGCCAACTCAGATGATGGCGCTTTGCAGAACTTCGCTAAAAAAATGCACGTGCGAAACTTGTTTCAACAGACGTGGTCTTTAGATTTGTTGGGGTCAATTAGAGGTTCGACTAAAAATAAAAATAATTTTTTTTTTTTAATAAGAAAGAACAACGAATAAGAGAGAGGTTTCGCTGGAACGCTAAAAAAAAACAAACTTTAATTACAAACTTGAAGATATAATAATATTTGCAAAATTGTCAATGAAGAAAGAAATTCTTTTCTTTTTTAAGTTTAAATATGTTCATAAAATTGAAAATGATGGGACAATTCATCTTTCGCATGACCCAATAAATGGGATCGTTGCCACAAAAATGTGTGCTCTATATGACAGTGTATCAGCCGAAGTAAATGTACCAATTTTACGAGAGCTCTTTCCGCGTCTTTATCGACAATAAAACTCGAAAGATCGCCGTGAGACGTTGCAGAACGCCGGCGGTTCAAACGCAACCGAACAGCAGATACGGCACGTGTTTCGCATTGCGTTTATGTTAACGTTTTCAGTTAGACGGAGACGGTTAAAAAGGGTTCATTCGCTAGGCTTGCTTCTGCGACGTAAAAATAGTCAACCGAAATGTGAATAAGGGTCCTTTTGCTGCTCTACTGCTTGGCATCTAAAGTAATTTCATCATTGACATTCAAATTAATTTTTTTCTGACTCGTAAGTTTCCAGTTGCATCGCTTAAGTAAATTTTTGATGCATCAAATCAGCTAATTCAGACTGGGTTCAAAACAATCAAACGGGCGATGTACAGACATTTTCCATAACGTGTGACAGTGTGCGAAGTGACTTTTTGAACAAGAGTTCGGAAATATTCGCGTACCGTCACTGGTTATGGAAAATAACTTTTTAAACGTCAAAAAATTAGGAATTAAACTAGTATTTATATACTGATTTCAAGTTTCAATGATTTTTTTTTCAATTTTGGTTCACGTTTTGAATCCAAAACTTTACTCTCTTTTGTAAAGACTTTCGTCGTATAGAATTTCACTTTTTATTGAAAAATTCGTGGTGGGGATAATTTGAATCTAATAAACATTCTATAACCTCTGCCTTAGATTTGTATGCAAAGTTGCAGTTGACAGGTAATTTTTTTCGACATATTTGGAAATTCTGCAAAATGTAATCAGCACACAAAGTATGAAATGCATAGATACTTTTGTACTCTTGATCAACATCGTATTTGATTTTTCTTTTTAGATAAATTTATTCATTAAATATAAATTTATTCATTAAATATAAATTTATTTATTAGATATATTTATCAATTCTTGCATTAGAAATTAATTTTTTAAATGAATTTGATACGAAAATAATTATTTCAATATAGAAATTATTTCAATTATAGAATTTATTATAACACGTTTCTAAAATTTCTTATAACATTTTCAAAATTTTTCACCAATTTCTTTGGGAAAATTATAACCCCAACGCGGCCTCATGTGTCAACTCTGAACATAGTTAAAATCGAATCTTTTTCTAATGTAGAATCTCTCTCTAATGTAGACAAATTCCAATCCCGTCGATTCTCCACGACAGAGAGTCTATTGTACCTAAATTTTTAAATTATCTTATGTTTATGTATATATTTTGAGAAAAAACTAATTGAATTCTATTTTAATGACAATTCAAATCAAAACAATGGTAAGCGAGTTTATTTTGAAGTTTTTTGAAACCTTTTTTCAGACCATGAAACCATAATCTAATTTAATTCCAGCCTGCATAACATAGATCTCAACTGAGACCAGTTTAACGAACTTGAATTTTGAATTGAGTTTGTAACTAAATTAAATTGTTGATAAACAAAAGATTAATATTTTTATTTTTTAAAACGACAAACTGCCAAAAAATGAAAAACTTAAAATTAAAATTTTTCTGAATTTTGATTTGCAGGACTTTTTAGGTAAACTTATTTCAACACAAATAAAAATTTGATGCGAAATTTTACTGTGATTCACACGAAACCACGGACCATAGAAACAGTAAAGTGAAAATTGAACTTTTCACAATAAATTTTAATCAGCCATTAAACCAATTTTTAAAGGGATGAATAACAATTTTTCAAACGAAATCGAACAGTTTTTGTAATGCTAATAATAAATTTTCAGATAAATTCAAACGGTTCTTATAATTATAATTAATTAATATAAAAATATAATTTATTATAAAAAAATTAAGCAAGCAATAAAATTAGTATTTTTACACCACAATATTTTTTGAAATTGATTGCAATGATTGAACTAATTTAAGCAAATATTGAAATAAATTATTACATTTTGAACGATTTTTAGATTAATCACATAATACTAATTTTCACTGAGAAATTATTCATTTTCAATTCGATCTCTTTTATTTTTGCAGCTATTTTCCAAATTTTTTAATGTTCATTCAGTATCACGATTTCTCAAATTCATTACGCACGTAAACGTAGTTGACTCCAAATTTGCTCGCTCGGCGATTTGTAATGGCAGATTGGGTGAATTGTAAACGAACTTAGTTGGTGTTTGCAGGGGCCATAATGAACTTGTGATCTTAGTATAATTAGATTACATGAATCGTGAAGGCATCTGGATTAACACTGACCAACCCACTGGACGTTTGTTTCAGGTGGAAAATGGATATGTTGACGGAACGTCCTCGAACGGCCGGGCGCATAGCTCCCACTGGTCGTCTGACACCCAATCAATCCCGGAACGGCGGACGACGCAAAGCCATCCCAGTGCCTCCTCCTCGGGTGCCAACTCCGATGCCAACTTCTAACAACAGCAATTCACAAAAGTAGGTTCTCTAGACAATTCATACAATTAATCATTCTTTTTTTTTTACCCAACTAAAACATGATCTACAAAATATACCGAATTGTAAGTTACGATAACCTAATTTTATTGTGATAATAATATAAAAAAAACGATTCATTTTAGCCTGACCAATGTTGTCACTCCTAACTTTTTTTAAATCTTAATAATAAAAGAAAATAAAAGTTCAAAATCCAATGTAAAGCTTCATATTTTTCACAAGCATTTCAATTTTTCATCAATTATATTTTTTTGCAAACGTTGTTAAAAACTGTCTTTGCGTTAACCGAACGTTTAAAAAACACTAAAGAAACATTAATGAATCATGATAAAAATATGGGTGGTATTTTTTGGTCATCCAATGAGTGGTACAATAAATAAAGATAAACTGAAATATGTTTTGCTAGATTAAAATATTTTTGATTGTGTACGTATGATAAAAACAAATGGTATTCAAGCCGTGAAACGGCAGTGCACTCATGAAAGATATAGCGTTATGAGCATTATTGTGCTCAGCCGCGCTAGTACATGACCGGTATAATAAATTGCATTTAAGGAATACAAACGGAGCGGACGTTTCAAGTGTGTCAGCATAGGCGCTGACACTTGGTCACCTGAATTAGCAATACTGCACCAAGATCTCTCTGTCACAAGCACATTTTGTCAGCTTTGTATGTGTGGGCTTGAGATACGACATTGAGCATCGCTGCAATTACGCCTGGATAAACAATATCACGTTCTTTTATTCAAATTTAAGATGAAATATTCAATATTTAAGATCAAATATTTTGAGTTTTATGTAAGGTCAAACAGAGGTCAAAACTATAAAATTTTAACAAAAATGAAAATTCAGTAAAACTGAACAGCCTTACACAGAGACGAAACTATAAATCAGAATACATGTGAATTTCATATTTTTTTTATAGTTAATATAAATTTTTTATTTTACATTTATATAAATTTTATATAAGATATAGTCGCTTTACATTTGAAATATGAATGACATATACACGAGATATAAGATATTATATTTCATTAATATAAAATATATTTTAAATATATTTGCAAATATATTTCGTCCGTATGGGATGAGCAACTACAAAAGAATGTCATAATTTGCTGTGGCCAAGTACTAATGGTAATTTGTCGAAGACTTTTAAGATGATCTTGAAAAGGATAAAAAACATAATAAGTATTCTTTCTAATAAACAAGGAAGTTTGTTTGAATTTGTTTAGGTGTCATGCCAACCAATGTTTAAAGTAAGAGAAGTTCAAAAGCCAAATTTATTTCAATAAATTATTTGTTTATTTTGATTCAAGGTTGAACAAAGGTTATAGGTATTTATATTTTGTCAATTGAATTTTAATTTTGTTTTCCTTTACAGGAGAAAATTGTTTATAATGAATGCATAAAATATTTGCATTGTGTAAGACGGATCGTATTATGAGAAAGTACTTGATCAAACGGCGGCAAAGGGATTAATTGATGAAAACTAATTAAACGAGTGACAGAGACTCTTTATAGTGCATGAAGAAAATCTGAACCATGCTTTCGCATCAACTCAATGCAAATCTTTCAATGTCACAGGATCAAAAGGCTGCGTGCGCCGTGTTTGTAGGTTCGGTGCAACGTAAATCAACTTCTTGTTCAATTCTTGTCCAAATGAATGTTTTTTATTCTTTTTTCATGCAAGTTCATTTGAAATTTTCCTTCAAAAAAAAAAACCTTTGAAAAATCATACAAAAATGATCAGAAAATGATGAGGCTAATATTAATACGTCAAATAAAGGTTAAACTTTTTGATGTTTGTAAATTCAAACGTTTTTGTATTATTCACAATCAGAGGTCATTTAAAGGTCAAACAATATTAGCCAAAACTGGTAAATGTAAAAAAGACGTTTGAACTTTTCATGTTTTCATCAAATAAAACCCTTAACGGTTTTATTTACAAACGTTATATATTGTTAATTATACATTTTTTCATTTCGCTATCGCATTAATAGCTAATTTGATGTCAGCGCGCGCTGCATTTCAATTGATATCTTTTCATTCACCCAAGCCTTATCTTTTTATTTGACTCGTGCATTTTAATTCATTACACGTTCGCGCTTCATACATCATGTCCATGGCTTTCAAAATAACAAGCGCGTGATAATCGTTATGTCGCTTCAATTAAACTTGATTTGCTTTTTTTCACGGCCGCTCGAGCATCACGTTATAATGAACTACTTCAATTGCGATACCTTAGCGAACATTTTTCATTCATCGACAAATTTTTTTATCATACACTTTTTTAATCAATTTTCGTTTCAATCTGAAATTTCATTTCATCATTTTTGATAGGATTCGGTCAACAAAGCCGGCCATAATTTTTCTCATATCAATTGAAAATAACGAAGCAAATATTATATAGAAATATGAGAAATAAATTTTTATTTGTAAAAATAAAAATATTATCGGTTTGGATAATAGGGATTGCTAAAAGATTTCTACGTTATCCACAACACATTTCACCACAGCGACATTCGATCAGAAGCATTTCCTCTGGGGTGCGCAGGTAGTTGCAATAGTTTTCGATTGGTGGCGCCACTTGAGGGTTGATTAAGCTCTAAAAGGGGTGGATTTCATTGTCAACTTGGAAACATTGGATAAGATGTCACTACTCGTTCAAATTATACCACTTTGGATCGTAAAAAATGCAAAATAAATGGTTATTTTTTAAAGTGATTTAATCAATAAAATTTTAACATCGTTTGCAATTATATAAATAAATTAATTTACATACTATCCATACAATAATATATATATATATAATAAATTTAAA
The DNA here is from genome assembly GCA_030523145.1 of Trissolcus brochymenae. Taxonomy (NCBI): domain Eukaryota; kingdom Metazoa; phylum Arthropoda; class Insecta; order Hymenoptera; family Scelionidae; genus Trissolcus; species Trissolcus brochymenae. The sequence continues at coordinate 16,132 of JAQQRF010000762.1, read as the reverse complement.
ATTCAGTATTCCAAATTCGTTTAATATTTTGAAAGCAAAATTTCGAACTAACAAGATTTTAGTGGTGCAAAACACTTTTAAAATGCACAAACTCATGGAAACCGGATCTTGAACTTTTTAATAAACTAATTAAGTAGCAACATGAAAGTCAATGCGATTATGCTGATGAGGATTAACATAATAGTGCGTTTGAATGAGCGATAGCGATTATTATCTGAGGGGAATGGAGACACCTGTTTCTACTGCTGCTATTATTTCAATTTTGTTAACGAAATGTTGACATAGCAAATAGTGCCTCTCCTAACTCTCCAATAAATTGAGATTAAAATTCATCAGGCTAGATATACCAATTTTCAACTATGCAAACGTTTTATATTGTTCAATTTATACATTCCGAAATAGCTCACTTGATAAAAAAATCACAACTTTTATTATTTCCGTATGAAATTCGTACAAACATTGTAAACATTTTTTTTGCCTAAAAAACTTGACAAATTAAAAAAAATGAATTGGAAAAAAAAATGTTTGAAATGTAATAATGAAAAAATATAAATTATATGAAATAAGTGTTTGATGGAAACAGAATCGAAACATCCTTCCGTCAGTGAATAATATTACACTCGGCGATTTGTCATAGCACAATTGCTTGCGACTGTGGCCAAAAAGTCATAAGAAAAAGTTCGACGGAGCGTGCGTTCGACTAGGTTTCCGTTTCGTGTCAAATCCTTGTCCGTTTCGTTCCGCATAGTCAATCCTACTTTACCGTAGCAGCCAGAACGATACGGCTCGTTAGCTCCATTGTGCTCGTAAGCTGCGTGAAAGTCCGCCACTTTTCTTGCACTGGACGTTGCATCTTTCCTTGATACATTATATTCATCCATTTTGCTCAGACTTTCCATTCATTTTTCCACTTAAGCAATCGCAATTCTTAACAATAATAATAATGGTTCGGTATAAAAAAATGTCTCTATAATGTCAAAATATCACGATGTGTCATAAAATATCGAACTAATATCGACTAATTGAATATTTCCCAATTCTAAAAGAGTATCTACGCTCAAAAAGCCTTTTTTTTCAATACAAACAAGTATCAAAAACATTTTCAATTTCGATATGCTTTGAATGACAAAATTATTTGTTATGATTAGTAAAACACATTTAAAACGTAAAGTACATCGAAATCGAAAAAATTCCTGATACTGTTTTGTTTCAAAAAAACCTCTCAAGCATGGATCCTCTTTTAGATTCGAGACGTTCGATTCAAAATTTTTCCGATATAATTCAAAAACACTGAGATTAGAGTTTTAGCGAATCAATGTTTTAATTTATATAGAAATCAATTTAGAGCTAGTTCAATTGAAAACTATCAAAGTTCATCAAATCTTGAAGCCCTGTGTATCGATTCATTTATATTTGTTAGCAAAATATGAGCAAATTTAAATTTAATTAAGTTAAATTTGGATGAATCGATCAATAATATAATTTATTATATTATAATAAGCCAATATAATAATCTGTACTCATAGTCTAAGAATAATCTCATATATACTCCGCACAAAAATTAGCGCCCCCCTAAAATTTTCGAGAATATAAACAATTCTTAAACAGCGATAACTTTCAATCAAAAAACCTTTCTTTTAGCAGAATATTAAAGTTGACACTTCAAGCTTCAATAAAGAAAAAAAAGAGATCTTTTGACTGAATATTATCGATGTTTAAAAGTAATTCATTTTTTAGAAAATTTTAGGGGGGGGGGACGCTAATTTTTGTGCAGAGTGTATTTGAATATCACATGAATTTAAATTAATTATATTTTCATTAAATTTTCGACTGCCTCCATTGATCTTCCATTATTATCTGATAATGAATTGTGGCGGAGTACCCTTTCGCGACACGACAACGCACTTATGAAGATCTTAACCAAGAGGATAGCACTGCGTAATACCCTTTGAACGCATGCGTTCCATCACTCCGATTCACATTCTTCGCACATAAAATCTCATTACATATACTCGGAATCAACATTAATTTCATTTTTCGATAAATTTAATTACAGCACTACAATGCACAAAAAAACAAACAAAACGAAAAATCATTTGCTACGTGATTTTTAAAAAAACTTGCAAGAATAAACATTATCGATTAGTTTAAGAATTTCGCGGAATGAGGAAAAGTTTATGAAACACTTCGGTGACGTGTCTGCAAGTTGCAAGCAATAAACGAAGTATATAAGAAAAGCTATTGTCTTGTCGCATTAAAATCACGAGGGAAACAGGTAACCGTCACGTTAGTTCGAGCGGACATTCGAGTCTGATTTTGGAGAAAAAATGGCGTATTAAAGAGATAAAATACACAAGATTTTTCTTCAAGTCAAAGCGATCTCCTTACTTTTTAAGCTTGATGGATAAGTAAAACAGACAATTAGAGTGCAAATAGGAAAAGATTTTTAAGGTTAGATTTAAAGGAAAAAAAAACGAATAATTTTGACAATATTATTTCCTCTTTTTTTTATTTTTAAAAAAACCTGAAACATAATTTTAAAATCGAGAAAAGATAATTTGTAGATAATATATAATTTAAACAAGAACATTTTAAATACCTCAAATTTAAAATAATGTTTTTGTAATAACGAATGTAACTTTAAATCAGAACTTCAAGGACATTATTGCAGGAGGTGATGCATTCATCTTAAAGGTGCCTAATGTTGAATTCAATGCTTTTTGACAAAACATAATGTCGAAAAATAACTGTTTACAAAATTGAAAGAATACGCAATCTTCAATTCTATTAATTGTCATTTTGATCATTTCTTGTTTCATAAATTTTTGTAGGTTAAACGATTAATCCCTCTAACGAGCAATTCGAACAAGCTTGATCTAATGGAAGCCCTTTTTTCATCATCCTTTTATATATATATATATCTAACCAGTGTCTTTGTCTCACTTTGAGATGCGCGCCCATGAATTTCGAGATGACAATCCGTCTGTGTGATCGAATCTGCCCATTCGTCATATGAAAGAAAGAAACACCCTAACGCATATGAATGTAAATGCATTATCATAATAGAACGGAACCTCTTTCCGTCTCGCAAGGGGGTCTCAAATCCCGGAAGCGCTGATAAAGATCGCGCGCAGCGAATCAACTGTTTTTTCGTCCGTTCCTTTTTTTCTTTCTTTAAGATTTGATGTAAATTTTGGTAGGTGTGAAATAAAGGCATCATGATTTATTGGTTGTTGAATCTCGAATAATGCTGCGGGTATTTCATGTTTTCGAACAAGAGGGACGATTCGCGTGCGTTGAAAATTCGTCTTGATTTTGACAAATGTTTCGAGAAATCCAAAAGTTTTTGATTTTTATTTATATTTCTTGTTTTAAAATACCTAAACAGAAGATATTGCGAAATGCGAATAAAAGTAATTTATCCTGAACTAAAAAAGTAAACTATAATACAAAATACAACTTTTAGACCGTCCTGAACAAGACCGTAACTAGCTTTAATTTAGGAATTATTTTTAGTGAAATTGAGTTCCAAAAACTTGTCAGTCGTTTCGATCGTTGCGTGCTCGCTAACGTTAGTGAATTCTTCGTTTGATGCTCGATATCTTATTAGAATGTTCGGAGCATTTGGAGAATAAAAGAAGAATAAAAGAATAAAATTTGATTGTTTATGAAGCAATGTAACACGATTGATTGTTTTTGCATGATAAGCATAATTTATTTATTCATTTAATATAAATGGAATATACCCTCTGAATTATTCAATACGATATAAACTTTAGTGAGTATCACATATTAAATGCTGCTGCCGTATTAATCAGAAACATATCTCATTTTTTGAGAATTATTACTACACCTACAGAAATCTGAATTAAAAAGATCAGCAAAGTAATTATAATTTTTTCCCAAAGTGAGAAAGGCTCTGATTTGTGATATGTTCATTGCATTTAATCCGTGACATTGGATTAAGAATAAATCTGCCGATCGAGAATAGAATTTAGGAAAGTAGCGCTAGCAAAAATATTAATGAAAATCTTGTGCAAAAGACCACATCGTTGTTCAATCTCTTAAACTCTATAAAAGTGATATCATTTTCAATCATAATATATATTTATTTTTACAATTGTTTGAGCAGTGTCCATACACTACTCTATTTACATTTTCACAACAATAAGAAGTATTCGTAATCTCGTCAGAAGAAGACGTATGTGTGAGAGAAATTATAAATACTGTGTTATGCTCTTAAGTATGAAATTAAATAAGGAACTTTATGTATCGTTAAACTTCTTTTATTGAGATGTCAAATTAAGTATTAACTTAAGTATGTGGCGGTCTGGACTTGAAACTGCTTAATTAGCGAAATTTCGCGAGTCGTTTTGCTGAATCAATCAATCAACAATTTGGCCGGATGCGATCTAGACAGATATCGTGTATCGGAGATATACGATATTTTTCTGAATGAAATTTGATAATTTATTAATTATGAATAAATTCATTATTATTTTTGTTGTAAAATATGTGGGGCATAACAACTGTGTAAAAAGCAGTTTGGCAGAATTTAGTACAGCAAAAAGGAAAAGGTATAAATAATTAGTAATAAATGATAATAATGATAATACTGGATATTTCAAAAAGGAAAAGAAATGAGCTACAACACACGTGAATAAGTATAAGAGTGGTACAATAAAAATAGCTGTGATGTGACTTCAAAAATTGTTGTTCGTTTTCTTTTCTAGAAGTTTCTTAATAAATAAAGTGAGGTTTTTTAACAAATTCAAGTCTTGAGATAACAGACTGTTCATAAAGAGAACAGTTCGATCTTGTTCGATTGAACCCTGGATTACATATTGGGATCGCAGGTCGTCATAAAAGGGACGCTCAGAGAAGATGTGAGCACGGGATTGTGTAACTCTCCAGTCACAGTGATGTCAAATATCGTCGTTGAGCAGGTGTATTGTGTTCCCAATCATAATTCTGGAGTTACACGCGTTTAACAGCCGACATTGTATGAGAATTGCTTTGTGGGCTAGATTCAGGTTGGATGAGAGGGGAAATGCTGGTTCTGAGGTGTCCAGGGGACGGATGAAAAGGTATAGATCCAGGCTTGTGGATGCCCGTGCTCTGTCCAGGTCAGTTTGATATGTCTGTTGCCAAAGGGTCGCGAGCAAAAGAGTGATGTTGATTGACCTGAAATTTAGAACGTCCTCCCAGAAAGATAGGGCATTAAGTGTAGCGAGTTTAGATTTCAATTGTAGTAGGAGGTTGTTGTGGTAATCCGGGAAATGTTCGGCGAGTCTTTAGAGACCAATGAGGACTGTTGCGCGCTAGTTTCAGCAGACGTTTAGTGAATGTTGACTGGATTTTTTTCGAGTTCGTCGATAAAGTTTAAGCTCAAAATTTCGACTCCATACAAGAGGACGCTGCGTATCAGACTTGAGAATAAAGTTGTGATTTGTGTCCAGCTATTGATTTTAAGGTCGAAAATGAGTTTCAGGGTTGAAGATAAAGCTAGTTTAACAGTGAATATTTTATCGTGGGCTGACTTGTTAAATTTACAGTTGCTAGAAAACCATACACCAAGGTATTTATAGCTTTCAGTGACACTGATTTTTTCTTGACCGAAATTGAAAGATCTAAATTTGGTCTTCTTCTTTTCGCCGTTAAAAATTACAACCTCCGTTTTATTCATGAAGGGTGATCAGCTTCTGGTTAAGTTCAAGTGGCTGGTCAGAAAAGATCACAATGTCATCGGCATAAGCGAGGGTGCGGATCTCAACGGAGTTGGTGGCCTCTGTTGCCTTGAGTGTGCAGGAAGTCATCGAAGTCGTGTCAGAACATCGAGTTAAGTATCTCTCCCTAAAGAAGGCCTCTGTATACTCAAGCTGCCGGTGTGTATGAGTTATCTACTCTGATTTTCCCTCGCGTATGGGACTAAAAATAACTCAAAATGCTTAGAAATTTCATACTCAAGCCTGCTGCCTGCATCTTTTCCAGGAGAAGGAGATGGTTAACGGAGTCAAAAGCCGCACGGAAGTCGCGTAGACTCTTGAATGAACCCGTGAAAGGATCTGTGTCAGTATGATTAATGTGAAGATATTGTCTAGGCAGCTTCTTCCGTTACTGAAGCCAGCCTGGAACTCTGGGAGGAGACTCCTCTCCGACACAAAGATTTGCAGCCTTCTGAGGAGTACCTGGGTGAAAATCTTAGCAATGCGATTCATCAAGGTTATAAGCCTATAATTGGCTCGGTCTGTGGTATATACATATATAATTGGCTCTTTTGGTACTTTTTCATATATCAGGATTTCATTAAACTGTAAGTCAGGTATAGTATCCAGTTCATTGGGAAGTTTTTATAGAACTCATTATTCATAAGGTTAGTACCAAGTGATTTGTTAGGTTTAATTCTCTTGAGACTGATGAGGACTTCGTCCACCATGATCTTTGAGTCCAAAAGAGATACTTTTTTACCTGCGAAAGATCCAGGGCAGGTATTTACTGGTGGGAATATATGTAATAGATATTCTGTTTAGGTATTTTAGTGGATGTAGATGATGCATGGAGAAGGTCTTCGCTTTGCTCTCAGTTGCTACCAAAAAGATGTGCGGTTGTTGGCCATGGGGAGTACTCTAGTTTCCCGCCATTGTAATCCTGCTTTTTGGTCCTCATCAGTGCTCGGTAGGCATTTCTCGTTTCATGGTATTCTCGTGTTGTAGGTTTTGAAAATTTTTTCATTATTGCTCTCTTGAAAGTGATGGAAATTCGTTTCCTGGCTTGGAGACATTCGACGTCGTACCAGGGATTTTTAGCTGATTTCTTCGCATGGGTGATTTCCTTTCTCAGACCAAGTTCGACTGCAACAGCAAGTATGAGTTCGGTCAGTGTTCTGTTTAGAAAATTCAGACCTTGTTGAGGGTTCCCTACCTGTGGTTTTCACACCATATTTTCTCCGAAGATGGTACTTTTCTCTGGGTTCCATCTCAGTTTTGGGGGGGGGGGGAATACAATTCTCCCACCTGGTTTGGGTATAACAGTAACATCAGTACCACAAAGAGGAGGAGATGATCCGAGGAGGTGATCCGAGGAGGTGATCCGAGGAGGTGATCCGAGGAGGTGTGCCATTCTGCTACTTCGAGGTCCCAGCACATGTCCAGTCCGGGCTAGGAAGACCAAACCAGGTCAATAATATTCTTCCCGTTCAGGCTATAATACGTATATTGGGCTGGGGAATCACTTCGGGATCTGCCTTTGAGAAGTGACGCTGAATGTTAGACGCCACGTCTGACTTTCGAGCAAGTAGGTGGGTGCCTCTCGTGTTGACTGATATGTCCAGTGAAGAATGTGAGTGTGTTATATATTGCAGAGGGAATTCTACTGGGTGGTTGTCTAACTGTGCCACCCTAGCGTCGAGGTCTCCTTCTAGAATGATAGAGGTAGAAGGGAGTGATTCTTTTAGCTAAAGAAAGTTGGTGTATTCGTCCTGAATCAGGAATTCAACTTTAGTGGAGAGGTAAGAGCAAATCAAGACCAAAGGTTTGCACTCCAAGGGTCTCATTTCTACGGCAATGATTAAGGTAGTCGAGTTGATGAGCCTGCAGTGATACGTTTAACGATTCAAAATTATCATGATTCCTCTACTTGGATGTCCTGGGACAGGTGTCTTGGCTGCAGATACCATAAAGGTTGCATCATGGAATGTTAAGCCGGTTGGTGGTCTCAAAAGAAGGTCGTCCATGTCTCGGACAAGCAAATAATATCTTTATGGTGCAGGTAGAGCTCGAGGTCATCAAAGTTGCAGAGGCCATAGCAATTCCAGAATATAATCCTGGATGGGTGTGGGAGTTTAGAGTGGGCCAAAGCAGATGTTTTGTTTGGCTCCTTTACCACCTGCATTTCAATTACCCGAGGTTTTAGATCGGAGTTTGGGTACTCCAAATCCCGTTTCGGAGAGCGGGAAGATTCGGTCAGTTTCTGTTGGTTTCAATACAAAGGATATCATCAAATGTTTACCTTTAGCTAGGTGTGGTTCTCTGTCATCAGAGACTGGTCTCTTGAGGGTTCTTCCTGAGAAGAACCCAGGGGTCCTGATAACTGTTGCGGTTTCTGAGTAGAGTTACCTGGGGTAAGTATCTCGTATAATCTAGATTGCTCTCGGAGGAAGGCATCTGTTTTGAACAGATTGGTTTGAGTACCATTCAGGAACAACTGATTGCATTTGATATCTGTTTTATGCCCAGGCTGTCTGAGGATATATCTCAGTTTCTGTTTCTGGTCTCTTTCTTCTCTTGACAGGTTATTGGAGATAGTAATGTGGCACTCTCTCGACTCTTTTACCTTTAAGAATACAAGATTCATTCATCCCTTGGCGACGTATTTAACGAGAATTGTGCGTGAGTCTGGTGATTTGCCCATCAGGAAGGCATAATCGAGGGCTACTCTGGGATGTCGAGGTTGACTTGCTCCAGAATTCGTTGGACTGTTTAGATCACAACTGTTTTTTTCTTATCTCGTCATGTGACTTGGATGTGTCCAGTTTTTGCAATTTTTTATCCACTTTATTGTCTTTTGACATTGTGGTTATGACGGATGTAAACAATGGGTCACAGTGTCATGTCCGCGATTAACGATCTATTGATCATTATTAATCATTATTAATTAAAGGTGTTGCCCTAGTGTACCTGGAATTCACTCCAGCTAACGCCCTCATATTGAGCAATACTATAAAATATCTAATAAGTCACTGGCCTGCCGATCGGCCAGGTCATTTAATATATTGTATGCGTTCATCGCTCTGTGTTGCAACCGCTCGCGAATTTAATGAATTTAATTTCAATACCCATAATCAGTGCTCAGTCTTGGAGTAGCTTCTGACTATCTTCAAATTGTTCAGCAGAGATACGCGTTTGAACGACAGACTTGATCATTTTCAGACTTGATCAGTTTGATGAGCTGTTCTCACAAATTGCGCTCGAACTTAGTATCAAATCTCATAGACGGACCTAGACGCATTTTACACGTATGGATTTAGTCTCTGTTCCGCGTAATGAACTTAGACTATTCCGAGTTATTGAATTCAAAGTGACAATCATGAATTCCCAGTAAAGTCAAGACCTTCTCGACTAGCAACCGCGAAACTTGTCGGCACGTCTAAATAAAATGCATTCGTTCAAATATGAATAATTCTGTTCGTGACTCTACCCGATAACCTTAGCGCGTGGTGTACTTTTTTTTAAATTTTTCTTTCTTCGTCTACGCCAGCAACGCCGCTGAGTGCGTCACTGCCACTAAGAGTACATCGAGCGACGTCGAACGAGGCTGTCTTTTTTGCCCATTTTGACCATTCTTTCTCATAAAAACTTATTATTTATTATTTAATTTTTAAATTCTGTCCAAAATCTTAGCATAGTATTACTCATAATTTATTTGAAAACCCTATCGTAAATCTTATAAGAAAATTTCTAATGCGCAACGCCGTCAATTTAAAAAAAATCAAGTAAAATTTCCCAAATAAAAACTTCGATACCCTGTACAACATGTTTTAACCGAATGAAGTTAAGTAAAAACTGCATGCAATTTAAGTGCATTTCTCCAAATTTTTCTTTGTAAATTAATTCAAGATGAATGCACGATAAAAAAATGTACTCAACATAATATGTTATTTTCGTATAAATAAATAAAATTTTTGTTTCGGGCTTCACATAGGGCTTCTACTCGTAGGGCGAGTGTCGCCCGATGTTCCCCCTAATAATCCTTATATGGGAATGCATTACACGTCATAGAAACGCCTTATCAATTTTGACTAGAGATAGGCTAGCTTTTCCGAAAATGTATGTTCTGCGTGGCCCCCAAAAGTTTTTTTTACAGTTATTTAAGGATGTGTTAACTAAGGATGCATATTTGGCACTATCGGAAGGTAAGATTTCAGCATTCTTGATAACATGTATCTGTAATAAGATTCTTTGTCGTTCTTTGTGGAACATTTCATGGTATACGCATAAAGATTGAAAAATAAAGAAGAAGAAGAAAATTAAATTAATAATTAAATAAATAAACATAAAGAAGAAAATTGATTGCACTTACTTTTACATTACAATATGCTATCAATGATAACCAAACAAAACATTATATTTACCTGTTTCATCGCAAAAATACAAACAAGCATTCACTACACAATGTAGTCTCTAAACTAGATTTTAAGATGATGCAATTATGATCGTCGTAGGCGGTATGCGCAGCATCCATATTGTCGCAACCGGTCAAATACTTGCGACATGCGACATCTCCTTACAGACGAGAGGTTATGTTTTCAAACCATAAACTACTGATGATATTAGTTGATGGGAATGATGCAGGTATTTAAATATGACTTGATAAAAAAAGTGCAGGTGAAAGACGAAAAAACTTATTTCGATGAAGAAATTTATTATGCCTTTAATCATTTTTGTCATTTTAAACAGTTTTTAAGGTTCTCTTGAATTCTTCAGAATTCTTTGGTTTTAATATTTGATTCGATGAATTTTTCACAATTCATTGGAATTCCTCAAAATTCTTTGAAACTGATGTGAATGATCCACACAAAATCACACCCAGAAATGCAGAAAGCAGTTGGCACGATTAACTAATGTGTCAAGTTGGCACAATTTCTGGACACAAAAATACGAAAGTACTCCAAAAAAGTAATTCACGGCTTGTGTTTCAACAGAATTTATTTGTATCTATAAGTATATATCTGACATCAAGTGATCACAAAATTGTACTATTAAATTTAAACCAAATAATTACTGTAAAATTAAACACAACAAAAGGTTCGTAGAATATGTGAGAAATTCGATTATATTTTCTTTATTTTAATATCGAGTACACTCGATACATTCAAAATTATTGTTACTATATCTTGCAAGTTGTCAAACATCTAGAACAATGATAGATAAGTTGATAAGTCAATAGAGAACGAAATTAGAAGTAAACTTGGAAGTTTTACGTAGTAAGGTTTTACTTTATGTATACAATGAAAAAAAATCATGTTAGCTAATTATCTTGAAATTGGAGAAACTGACAGTTGAATCGTGACCCAACTCTTGAGCATATTGCCTCAGAAACTTCCTCACATCAGGCATCCTGTGATAACATCACCGGAGCTGACAGAACCGCGAAGAATATGATTGCGCAATTGAGACTTGAAGACGAATGGATCAACAATCCAGCAAAGACACAAGAAGGAAACACTGGTAATGCGCTCATATGCAAGCACACTGATAAACATGAGCAACGACACTCAAACAAACCTGAGAAGTCATAATCGACATGTCATAAGTGTGGGAAGAAGGGACATTTCGTCCGCGAATGTAGAGGCAAGCTATGAGCAAAATATATAGCCTACTGCAAAAAAAGCATATGGATGTAACGTGTGTTACATCACGCAATGAACAATCCAGAACAGAAAACGGAAATCAAGATGGCCGACAAGATCGCAGGACATTCATAACCATCGCACTCACCACAACTGATCTAGCCAACAGAAGAAATTCGTTCACGCAACTCGTGAACTTGAAAAAGACAACCCTATCACTATTACCATAGGTGATGCTAGCGAGCTAAATGGTGTTGCTGTTGAAAAGGTGAAATTGGAAGCCTTCGATGATCAACACCGGAATCCAGTTGTACTAGAAAGTGTTCTATACGTACCTGATTTGAATTTTAATCTTTTTTCAGTTGGACAAATACTGGTTAAAAAAAAGTGTGCAGCAAGCCGCCAGTGAAACGTCAAAGTTTCTCACGAAGGACAACCAACACATCGTCGCAATGGCCAGGCGTGAAGAAAATATTTTCAAGATGATGCAGGAGAAAGCTGAAACATGTTTGATTGCCAAATCTATAAAGATATGGCATGAGAAACTCGCACACTACAATATTAAATATGTACAAGATATTCCTAAGAGAAATGTTAAAAAATGTATAGACGGCTAGAATGTGAAGGAAGCACGTACATGAAACACAGCTTCAAAGCCGCTGGGCCTAGTGCATGTTGACATGGTCGAGATGAATGTGTCGTCATTGAGAAGAGCCAAATACTTCTTAATGTTCAAATATGATTTCACTCATGACCACTAATTACATGATGATTCATTCATTTATACATAAATTTGTGTGTTTTAAGTTTTATGTATGTGAGAAAATAATGTTTGGGCATTATTGTAATTACGATTTAATGACGTAGATGACAAGATTATTATTTTTTTTTATTGATAAGTATTGCATGTGTTATTAAAAAATAATAAACTAATTTAATTGATTCGAATAATATTACGAATAATATTCGAATAATATTCGAATAATAATAATATTATTAATGTATCATAAATATATTGTCCATTTATGAAAATACTTAATCATATATGATCATTATATGGTCAATATATGATCGATACATTGTCAATATATTATCAAAATATGGTCAGTATATGATTCTTTTTACTAGGGGAAGTTAAAAAAACATCACTTAAAAGTGTAAAAACAAAATTGAATTGCACTTTACGAAAGAGTTACATTAAAAGCAGAAAAACCCTAGTAAAAATGATAATATATTATCCATATATTATCAGTAGATTGACAATACATTATTTTCAGCAAATCATATATTGTTCATATATTGACAATATATTGATAATAGATTGTCAATAGATTTTCAATATATTAACAATATATGGACAATATATTGACCATATATGTTTGCATATTTCCATATATGGACTATGCATTGACAATATATTAGCAATTTCAAAATACTATCAATATATTGTCAATGTATGGACAATATATGGTCAATATAATGTCAATATATTGATATTGTCAATGTATGGACAATATATGGTCAATATAATGTCAATATATTGTCAATGTATGGACAATATATGGTCAATATAATGTCAATATATTGTCAATATATATTTTATGTGTGGACAATATATAATCTTTTTTACTAGGGATAATTAAAAAATTTTCTATTCTTTTTAATTATTTCACGAACTTGACAATGTTTTGGTTTTTGTTGGACCATGTCTTCCTGTATTATTTTGTGGCCATCATTTTATTTTGATCCAATAAATCAACTCAAGGCAGCAGTCTTTTTTTTAATGATACACATTAACCCTCTCATGAAGTTAAAAAAAATCATGCATACGATCTAAATTGCAAAACAGAAACAAGTTTGCGCTTTACTTTAGTTTTTGTTTTGAATTGTTGACGATTTCGCGAGACGAAAAAAAATCGCGTGTCTCGAGCTGAGAATCGACTGAGAAAGGGAGATAGGAAGAGAGTTCTCCGTGAATAATTTATAACCGCGGCACCTATACTCGAATCAAATTATAATAACACATAAAATATAAAGCCCACTTGTTTTGCATTCTATTTGCTCTGATTCCGGGTGTTTGAATCACATAGTTGCGTGGATTATGCGCATATGAAATCATGCTTACAGTCTAACTATTCAAAACAAGTGTTTTGTAAATAAACTGATTTTTTTTACAAAAAGGATTTTCTACATTTTCAAAAATAGATACAATAATATAGGTTTATGTAAAGCAGAAATAAAAAGGTAAGTCAGTTTCACCCTGAAAACCTTTCAAATGAACCTACATCATTTCATTCTTGTATATTTGTCATAAATTTATTTTTTGATTTTGATATTGTGATTTTCTTGATTTTCCAACTATAGTATTTGACTTTGAAAAGAAGTACATGATAAAATAAATAATTAAATTATTTACTCTTTCAAGAAATGATAATGAAATTAAGATTTCTCAATTCAAAAAGACTTCTTCAAAAAGACTTCTCAATTCAAATTTATAAAATTTAAATTTAAACTTGGCAAACATCAAAGAAAATAAATAAAAGGAAAAGTAGAAATTTTGTGACTAAACCGCTAGAATGTACGACATTAATTAGGGAAATGTGAGTTCTCGGATTTAATCTCGTACGAGTTTCTTAAATATTTGATATAAACATTTTGTGTACTAGAAATTTGATTCGAATCTGAGGATATTCATGTGAAAACGAGTTCGCATATATGACTATGCAAGAAAATTTAATATACGAACAGCAAGAGTAAACAGACATAATAAATATACAAGATTATCATTATATGCATTTGTTCGGTTGCAGCGCGTATATGTCTATTGCTCATAACTGAAGTAGGATAGATGGAAATAACAGAAATGTATTCCTCTTCTGATAAGGAAATTGGAAACTTCATTATTGTAGGTCAAGTCTCGCTTTGACAAAATATTGTAAGTATTTTTGGGTTACTAGTAGCATTTTGAATAATAAATTACAAAACTGAATACAAAATTGTCGAATAATCTTCTCTCTTTAAAGTAATTTGATTTTATGAGCTAATTAAATTACCGAAGTGATTCATTGTACAAATTGTTTCGCGAAATTTGTGTACGCGGGCTTTGTGTCAGCGAATTGTTGATTTAACTTAGAATGTCGTTAAGCCAATATTTTATGAACAAAACAATACCTGGGATGAGGTATAACGATAGACAGATGTATATCAAACTATCAGTTTAATCCCACAATAACAAAAATATAATTCAAAATATACGTGGAAAAAATATATTTATTATATTATTTCATAGTTGATGTATATTTTTGTTTATTTTATTTATATAAATTTTATATAACACTGAAATGCCCCAGGCATAACTAATTAATTTTATAAACATTTATAATTTGTTTAATTAATAAATATCAAATTTCACATTCTTTTACGAATGATCAAATTTCAACTTTTCGATATGGCCAGGTGCGCTCGCGCTGAGTCTCGATTTTCCCGTTTTGCTGATCGAGATCTCTCGGATTTCTCCAGTTCGGTAGCCGAAAATTGATGATTTTGCGACACGTGTGACCCCTCAAGGGTATTGCACACGGTACCTTCGCGTTCATTAGGAGGGGCAATCAGAGGTGATGATTGTCCCTCGATCTCAAGGAAAGATCAGAGTCTACCAGCGAGCCGAAACCGACGGACAAGAAAAACCGCGAAACCGAACTGAACCGAATAAATCATTAATTAACTTAGAATTTTTCCCAGTCAAGGGAACTTAGACTCTCCGCGACTACGCCGCGACAGCGCGTCTTTTCTTAATTCAAAATTGTAAACGAACCTTGCCGTCCAATAAAACACGTTAAACAAAAGTAAAATTAAATTGAATATTTATTTGAGGTCATAACAAGACATTGCCGCTTTATATTTAGAATATAAATGACATATTACGAAATATAAAATTTTATATTTAATTTATAAAAAAGATATTTTAAATATAATCGAAAATATATTTTCGTCCATGTGAGATGGTTTACGATGCATTTCGTTTACGTTGAAAGTTTTCGTTGTCCGCATAATTTTATGACAATTTTTACCGTTGCATTATTAAAATATTCATAATTAAAATTCCTCATACAAATTTTTTATTTTGACAAATTTCTTCTAAAATGAAAAGATAGTATTATTTGATGATTCCGAAAATCGTTCAAAATTTATTAAATTAATTTTTAACATTCGCTTAAATCATTACATTTATAGTAATGAAAATAAAAAGAATTTAAGGTGGGATGTGACGTATAGTCTGTGCTATAAGTTTTGTTTGATGATCATTTTTAATACTCAAATTATATACGTGGTTTTTTATCGGGAACTTAATTTAACACACGAAAAGTAATAAAATAGCAACTATAAACAACCAAAACCAAATTGTCAAATATAATTACACGATTTTTAATAAAAGTACGACTACTGTCACAACAAGCATTTCAACAGGATTGAATCTTTTCGACCAATCACCAGCAAACTTTCCGGTACAGTAGAATCGTAAAACGTCTGGCAACAATGTACAGTTTGTTGGCGCGCGCGTGTTACTTGAAGTAAGGTTAGATTTTTCACAACAAAGTGTCAAGGAAAGAATGGAGAACAGCACCGAATTAATTATCAACAGTATTTTAATGGCTTTAAAAGTCGAGTGATTCCGTAATCGCATCCAAAATATGCTCCAAAGATTACAATTATAAATTATATTGTTCGCAAAATGAGATTGTCTATTTAAAATAGTTCGTAGCATTGGAATATATATATTTTCAA
>JAQQRF010000761.1:0-37664 GCA_030523145.1 Trissolcus brochymenae | reverse complement strand
TTCCTGGTGAACTCGCCAAGCACGCCGTTTCTGAAGGAACCAAAGCTGTGACCAAATACACCAGCTCCAAATAAATCAACACCATTGAATAACATCAAACCAATCGGCCCTTTTCAGGGCCACCAATTTGTTCATACAAGAATAAGTTCTCTTATACAACAACTATAAAAACTGAAAATTGTCATCTTCTAAACCTCTGTCTCTTATTTGAATGTAAAATAACAAATTTAACATTATAATTCAACAAATACAAAATACAAATCGTAGTTCTAAAAAAAGGAAAAAGTCTTTTTTTGAGGCCAAATAAATATGTATATTATTTTCACTTTTTGACGTCAATTGTAGAAACTTTTATTTGTTGTTACAATTTTCTATTTTTCTGTTGAGACAACCTCTCAGTGGTGCACATCGGGTGACGCTAATGTCAGAGATACACAGAATACACACATACACACAAAATCTTTATTCCATCAAGAAATGCTGAAAACCATAAAAAAATGCGAAAATTTTTAGAACGGAAAGTTTAGGAGAATAAAATTTTCAAGGGTACTTAATGTTAATTTTAAGTTGTTGATAGCGCTATTTTTATGTTGCATTAAACTGTACGATGCATCAGTTCTAGGAGAAGGTATCCAGAGCTACAATTTCTACTGTGAAAACTTAATTTTTGTTAAAAGTAAACAAAGTTATGAGTGAAATCAGCAAAAAGTACCTTTATTTTTAAAAAGCCCAATAAATCGTCAAAATTTATTGTTTTAAACTTTATTTTCTTTGAAATTGTTAATAAAAGATCGAATTTTAAGATTATGTAATAAAACTGATGGTCAGCAGTCTAATTTTTTTATACAACATCTTAAACACGTAGGTAAAATGTCCTATAATTGTTTTTTTCATCGATCGCAGCACCACCTAAATCGAAAAAATTTATGTTTTAAATCCCAAGGTTAGAAAGTTTAAATTCTAAAGTTACATTTTCTTTTTATAATCATTTTTATCCGATGAAAAATGTCAAAGTTATGAACGTTTGAAAATATTTAAAAAATTGATCAAAATGATGTGTTGCGTTTCCTATGGACTAGTGTATTTTGTTACCAACATCATTTCATCGCATACTGCCAAAATAAGATTTTTTTACAAAAAAAGGGGTTGGACAATAAAAAAATACATCAAAGGATATTTGATCTGAATAAAATTGAAGAAACAAGAAACTGACTAAATTGAAGAATTAAAACTTCAAGGTTTTTAAAGAAAATGAAGGCTATTTCTAGGTTTTAATTTTAATATTTCAATAACTTTAGTATTTCTTGTATTATAAAGTCACACAACATTTTATTTATGATAATTAAATCAATGAAATAGTACATATTAAACAATTTATTAGAATATGAGAATTAATAATAAAATAATTCTGACAAACGAAAACATAGACTACACTTTAGCAGTCAAAACTGATGAAGCCGCACACCTATGAGTACTCTCCGTTATAAGTTTTCAAGTATAAAATGTATAGTAAAATGATATATGTAACACTAAGACAAAATACCTAAGTAGTACAGGTGTTAAAAGTGATCGAACGACTATATTGTTCAATATATTCCACAATATAATATACATGTCATCATAAAAATTTGCACTTATTTGTAGGATTCATCGGTGATCCAATAGAGCAATTAAAGTCTTGTGCAAATTCTGGCAAGTTAGATAATGGTATCAGAACACGAGCATAATTCGGACTGTGCAAATTATCTTTTTGCATTGCAAACGCGTTCTTGCTACACCATGAACTCGCACTGGTAATCCAAAACATCTGTTTAGAATTGTATTTCAATCCGGGCAATGAGTTATCATACCCATTCTTTTTCTCAAATTCCAGAAAACTATAGTAAGCAATTTTGTATCCTGCTAAGTCAGCAAAATCTTCCATTTCTTTCTTCTTATATTTTCCCTTAAAATAAATTAATTATAGAATTGAACTAAATTAATTAATCAAATAGATAATTATACGTGACAATTTTAAACTCACTGTGAGTTCATAGAAGGCGTTACGTAAACATTCGTTACATTCTTGAACTCTGGACCTATAGAAATTTGAAAAATGATTGAAGACGTACAATATTGAACTACTGGTTTTTTTTTTAAATTAAATGTATTAAGCTGTTCGACAATTTACTTTGCAAAGTTTTTTTCGTTCTGAACTAAACGATTTTCATTCGTAGATTTGTCTATAACGTGACCAAGCTCGTGCCCCATGGTATAACCAACAGAGCCATAATGAATATAGCTCGGCAAATCGAGTTTATGCATTTCTGAAGTTAAATACAGCGCAGGCATATCTGTAATCCCAGTATAAGAATTGATACGTTAATTAAATATGCATCCGCTAGTGGGAATAGTGTGACAAAAACGACTTACATAAACTATGTGACCTAGGAAAATAGGCAGCGTTGTATGTGGAAGGAATCATAAAGAATTCCCATTCTCGTACATCATTCACTAAATTCAGCTGTCGAAATTTAGCATCCATCTGGTACTTCGATAATGTCAAAATATTCTTAACATATTTTTGGTAATTAACATTTTTCCAATTAAGTGTTGATGTCTTAATTGTATTGTTAGCATATGCAATCATCAGTTGTAAATCTGACAACTTTCGTATGGATTTGATTCTGGATTCTTTGTCAAAACTTGCACTCTAAAAATTAACATACAAATTAACATCTACAAATTATATATAGAATTAATTTATATCAAAAAATTTATGACATTGATTTTTCAATAATCAAAAAGATCGCTTACAATAGTTATTAACATTTTTGTAGTTTTGATGACATTATTTATTATCTCAGTAGCAAAATCTTTCTTTTTCTCTGTAAAAAAAGTTTTCGACACGGCAACTTGGAAATTATAATCATAATAGATTGCATTTTGCATGCATACTTTTTCCCGGTTACTATTGTTCGATGCTGTCGAAGGTAGAAGCCTTTCGATTTCGCTTTCCAATTTTGAATACAACTTTTTAGCCAAACAAATGGCGGAAGCAGTTTTCAATGTGTTTACAAGCGTTTTGATATATGCTTCATCTACACGTATTTCATCTTTCAATGAAACATTGATATCTTTAGGGAAAAATCCATTGATCAACTTTTGCAATGGAAATGAACCGTTGAGAGATTTGAAATACTCTCCAGCATTTACAATCTTAAGGTTTTCCTCTTTCAATAAATGGATGCTATTATGGTCACTTTGCAAAATTGGTTTGCGAACCTGTAATAAAAAATTTAAAAAATCATCTAAAAATCTGATAGATTGAATCAAAATAAGTTTTTTAAATTTTTGATCATACCTCTAATATGTTCCTCTTGTCACTTTGCGATCGAGGACTCACATATAATCCTAACAAGAATCGGAAATTCAAACCCATTTCACGTAACTTGTGAACACTATCAATCCAGTCAATTTTTTCGTTCCACTCATATCGTACTGTTCCATTTTCTATTTTATGCATATCACTAATCAACCCGATTTTCATTGCAATATTATCGATCAATTTTCTTTTACCTAACTCATCAAACTCTGTAATTAAAAATTGTTAAAAATAAAATATGTTAGTGCTTCAATAATAATTTGTAAGTTGTTATAACTGTTTCATTCAGGGCTTACTTATTTTTTTGCATCTCGTGTAAATATTTCTTGCCACTGAAACATCGGTGCCTGGAATGTCTCTCTCAGATTCTAATATGTCTTGAATTTCATTCATTAATTTCTTATAACGATCATATCCAGGACTTACTGCACCTGAATCTGTTGATTGTTTCATATAACCTCCACATGTGAAGTTATAAAAATGAACACATGGATTAACTGATAGATCCATATTTTGACGAAACATCTTTGCTGCGTTGAAATAATTCATCAATTGATCAATTAATAGATACATGTATCATTGTTATAGTATATATTTATTACCTTCGTTCGTATACACTCTGCTAGTCTTATCATTCTTTGCAACTTTACTACTGAATATACCTGTTAGATTAAAAAATTTATTGCATAAAAATTAATGTGATTATTTAATAATCATTGTTTTTAATTTTCAAAATTTTTCTTCGTTACCTGCATCGCAGCATTTAGCGGATAGCAACACGATTATTGCAAAGACATGCAAAATGTACGCTGACCTCTCCTGAAAAATTCTGAAACAAATTTTCATAGAAATAAAAAACAAATGTTTATGAAGATGTTTCACATCTTTATATTGTGCGACGTTAGCTGTTTCAGAATAAAAATATATATTTAGTTAGTAAAATAAACAATATTTCATCAAAGTAATTAATTCGGATGTAAGTTGATAGTTGTAATTAATCTAATCTCAATGTTGATATTCAATTAGTTTAATTAATATATATTACAAATCTACCTAAGTGTTTATATTAATTTTAACTACACAATTATTTATAGTAAAATAATGTTATCTTGATTTGATAATTAATCGTTGATTAAATGATTTCATTTTTAATAATATAATAATAACTTTTATTCGTTTTATTTTTGAGTTCTTTTATTTATCAGAATAATAAGACGCAATTTTTATCATTGAAGTGATCAATTTTCATCATCATAAATCTTTTGATTTATAATTATATATATTATTTTTTGTCTTTAAGTAACGTTCTCTCTTAATTAGTTCAATTTTTCAAAGAGCTTACATGAGCAAATCCAGAATTAACTCCCACTTAGCTGGCGAATATGATTATTTTCATTTTAAAGGCACAACTTATATTTTTCAATAAACAATTTTACCTTGATAACTCCTTTCTCGAATATTAGAAAATTCATATCCTTGAATGACTGGATTGTCAACGCAATTTTTTTAAATATTGTAACGTTTTTAAAATTATTTGAAATTTGCAGGAATGTGGACGATATGGTTATATTCCTATATAAGAATATGGGTAATCTCCATACTTTTCCTATCAATAGCCATGTCTGTAAACAATCATATAACATGAGCAATATTATAAATCAGAGGTTCTTGAGAAATTTTGAATAAAAAGTATCAACAACATTGAATTTTTTAAAAATGTATCTACGTAATTGCTCGTAGTTACGCATTTGAGTTCAAATTAAATTGAAGATGTATCCCAACTTGTGTAATTTGTGATAACCAACATAAACACATTAAAATTTAATTTTAGGTTCATTAATGACTTTCACATTAAATTGTTAATTAGATTATTTGTTATCTTTCACGTTTACTAAAATTAAAATCTGATAATATATTGTATCGCAATAAAAATTGTACTACACTTTCTCGATATTCAGTCAATCAAACGAAATATTTAATAAAAATAAAATTTTATTAAAAATAAACCTTAGTTGAAGATCTATTGATCACACATCACAACACACATCTAATATCACATATTGGAAATATTTATTGTGATGAAATTGATCAATCAATTTATAAAAATTGCGTTTTATTTGTTTGATAAATAAAAAAAATACTATTGAAATATTAAATAAAAACCTAAAGTAAATTTTGTTCCCGCATTAATTATGAAATCAATATCTAGGAAATTAATGTGATAAAACTAATATGTTGTTTGAAAAATAATATAACAAGCTTCTTTGTATTCTAATATATATAAGATAAACTCATTAATCTATTTTATTTTGGGGTTTCATACCGAGCTGAACGTTGTCATTGCACAATACAACGATGTAAGTTAACTTAAAAAACTTTAAATTTCGTATATTTTCTGACATTTTTTTTATCGAAATATATTAATATTAAATGCACTAGTCAACGACAAAATATTCCGTTTGTTCTAACTGTATGACTATAAAAGTTGTATTTATTAGTATAAGGTTTGATTCTTTATCATACATGTTTTTGAATCAACAATTTTAATACTAATAATTAATATTTATATATTTATTTATTAATTAATACTATTATATTGTTTTAATAGTAATACAATATAGACTGAAAATAAATTTTCTTTTTAAAGAAATTTTGAGAATTTTTGTTGCATAATATATCAATGTGAGACAATTTTATAATCATTTTTTAATATCAATTTGTTTATCTTTTCCTTTTAAAAATTTATTTCAGGATTTTTAAGGGGTCAACATACATGTTCTATTTCACTACAATAAGCGTGTTACTTTTTGAAATATCGTGCACCGCTGGTAAGAATGAGGAACTAAATTTTTTCAATTTTTAGAAATTACAAACAATTGTTAATTGGACACAAAAAAATTGCATTAAAATTTGTGCATTGTATGTTTTATTAGGTAAATTCAGAGTAAATGGAAGGACTAGCACAATTTACACCAGCGCAGGTTATTATTTATGCATAACTCAATATATGTGTATGTGTTTATTAATTAACTAATTAATCAATTATACCAATATAGCTAACAAGTTTCTGCAAAATATGGATCTATCAGTTGATCCATGTACTCATTTTTATAACTTCACGTGTGGAGGGTATATGAAAAAAAATATATCTTTGGAAGCGGTCAGTCCTGGATATGATCTTTATACAAAAATGATCAAACAAATTCAAGACATCGTCGAATCCGAGCGAGACATTCCAGGTTCTGATGTTTCAGTGGCAAGAAATATTTACACGAACTGCATAAACATAAGTAATTTCAGAATACCATGAATATAAAATGTTATTATTATAAATAACTATCGAATTTAATGTTTTCATTATTTTTCAAAACGTCAGTTCCTGATGTTTCAAGTGAAACAGAATTGATTGATAGTATCGCAACGAAACTCGGGTTGATTACTGATAAGTATAAAATGGAAAATGGAACAGTACGATATGAGTGGAACAAAAAATTTGACTGGATTGATGGTGTTCACAAGTTACGTGAAATGGGTTTGAATTTCCGATTCTTGTTAGGATTATATGTGAGTCCACGGTCGCAAAGTGACAAGAGAAACATATTAGAGGTATGATCAAAAATTTCGAAAATGTTATACAAACAAATCCAGGAAATGTTTTGAGTAATCAACTTATTTTGATCAATTTTTCATTACAGATCCGCGAACCATTTTTGAAAACTGATGATAAGCAGATTTTCTTGTCTGTCAATCAGGAAAACCTTACAATAGTGAATGCTGGAGAGTACATCAAATCTCTGAACGGTTCATTTCCATTGCAAAAATTTATTGAAGGATTGTTACCTAAAGATGCCAACTTTTCACTGAAAGATGAAATACGCATAGATGAAACATATATCAACTTACTTGTAGAAGCATTAAGAAATACATCTGCAAGTTATTGGGCGAAAAAATTACACAATAAGTTGTCTTCTGAGATTAAAAGAGTTTTACTTTCAAAAGAAGAAGAAGAAGCAGAAGAAGAAGAAGAAGTTGATAGAGAAGAAGAATGTTTGCACAGAGCCATTTATTACGACTATAACTTTCAAGTGACTGTGTCAAAAATGTTTCTCTCAGAGGAACAGAAATCTTTTGCTACTGAGATAGTAAATAATATCATAAAAACTTCAAAAATGTTAATAAATAATGTAAACAATCTCTTTAATATTTTAAAAATCAAATTTCATGAATTTATTGATATACATTAATTTTATATTTTGTTTCTTAGAGTGAAAATTTTGACGAAGAATCAAGAATTAAATCCATAAAAGATTTGTCAAATTTGCAACTGTTGTTCGGATACGGTAACAATACAATTGAGCAACCAGAACTTGATTGGAATGATGTTGATTACCAAAAATATGTTTACAACATCTTAACATTATCCAAGTACCAGATGGATGCTAAATTTCGACAACTAAATTTAGTAAATGATGTACGAGAATGGAATCTCAAAATGATTCCTTCCACATACAACGCTGCCTATTTTCCCATATCGAATAGTTTGTGTAAGTCTTTTTTTGAACAGCAGTTACACTATGAAATAAACAATAAAATGATACATTCATACTCGAACTCACATTACAGATATGCCTGCATTATTTTTAAAATCATCAATATATAAATTGGATCTGCCAAACTTTATTCATTATGGCTCTTTCGGTTTTATCATGGGTCATGAGTTAGGCCATGCAATAGATTTCACTACGAATTACGGTCGTTTTGTCGAGGTCTCACATGATTATAACTTTGCAGGGTAAGTTTTTTAACATCTTGATAACATCTTAATATTTTTAATAAACCGTGCAGACAAAAAAAAACGTATATGCGATATATATGCTAACTCATCATATATGCTGCATAAATGTTGCAATTTATGCTATATTTATGCTTCCATATATGTTGCATATATGGAACATTTATAGAAGCATATATGTCAATCCGACATATATACCATTTATGGTACCTTAACTTGCATTTATGTCTCCATAAATGCAACATATATGCGTCATATATAATGCATATGTGTAACATAAATGACTGCATATATGTGTCGTAAATGGCAACGTTAATACTGCATTTATGGCGATATATATACCGCATATATCCACATATATGGCTACATATACATTGTATATACATTGCATATATGTGAAATATATGAACATATGACACATATTCCTAGTAAAAAGGATCATATATTGGCCATATATGGTCAATATATGGAACAATATATGGATTTAAAATTAATATATTGACAATATATTATTTATATATCGACAATAGATGATCCTTTTTATTAAGAATGCTGAATAAATGTTTGCATATATGCTAGCATAAATATTGTTTGGCTTAGGCAATACTAAACAGTCTTTTAACATTTTTTTTTTAATAGTTCCAATGTTAGAGAAACAAAACAGTGTCTGCGCGAAGCATTTTATGATCTTACAGTGAGTTCAAAGTTTCCATATACAATTTAATGTAATGATCCATTTAATTTATTTATATTAAAATGTTGTTTTCAATTTATTTCAAGGGAAAATACAAGTTTAGTGAAGTGGACGATTTCGCTGATTTAGCAGGATACAAAATTGCCTACTACAGTTTACTTGATTCGGAAAATAAAAATGAATATGAAAATTTACTACCCGGATTGAACTACAATTCAAGACAGATGTTTTGGATAAGTAGTGCGAGTACATGGTGTAGCAAAGTCGCGTTCGAGCACCCAGGGGATCAAATACACAGTCCGGGTTATTCTCGTGTTCTGATACCGTTATCTAACTTGCCAGAATTCGCACGAGACTTTAATTGCCCTATTGGATCACCAATGAATCCTGAAACTAAATGCGAATTTTTATAAAAAAATGTGTTATATTCTGAGTATGGATACTCCCTTTATATATATATAAATATAAACAAATAATTTTCACACGCCTAGTCAGAACTCCATCATCTTCATGATTTAATTAAAGTGAAAATAAATTTATTATATAAAAAATATAAAAAACATTATAACATCGTACGACACAAGATTAGGAAGATCATTATAACATAAGATTAGGCATGCACGAGCCTAATCACTATCAAATAATGATTCTTAATGATTATTTAAATAATCAAACCTAATGACTATGTTGGGTTCAAACTAGATTCTACCCACCGCAAACTGTCATTCAACTATGAGATCAAACTTTGTATATATTCGGTTGATTTTCACAGTAACAGTGCACTTCCAACTGAGTCGTCTCACTACAGTCAACTCTTGGGGCTATCCTTTTTTGGGCCCTCAGTTCGCTTACTGATTGGAGTGTCAGATCTTTCTTTGTCCCCGCTAAATCCGCATCGATCGATAGAAACTATTTCTTTTTGTCTTATCTTCAAAAATATCCTCTTTATACATTCAATTGTATCCATATTACATAATAACTTGATTTTTTTGTTATATTTTGTAAAATCTTTTCATCATTTCTTTTAACTCAATAAAATAATTTTTATTTAAAACTAATTATTTTAATGATCATTTAGTTGTTTTTTAGTCTTAAACCTAAGACAACCGTTGAATTTGAAAAGATTCACTGGACGAATACTCGATGTAACACATGCAAGTGCATAATACCTACTTTTTTTTTTTTGACTAACAAAACATTGCTTGATTAATTTTTATACTTTTACTTCTTGAATACTTTCTCTATCAGTGCCTTCAGAATTATTTAAGCAAAACTTTAAAAATAATTATCTGCTTATTTTATGAATGGGCCAAAAAAATCTAAAATCGGCTGCAATTAAGTATGGTATATTATTTAGAGATGAAACTGAACAATACTACTTTGTCAAGGGGATATCTTTCATATATAAAAGTTCTTAACTAATTATGAATGTCATTTTCACTAACTCAGTCTCGACCAATTTAATTCATAATGACAAACACTATTTTTTTAAATATACTTCTTTAAAGATAAAACAATATTGTATTCCAAATGGAATTTTAGACCATCGCCATCTCTTCTTTCGATTTAAATGTAAGTTTACTTCTATGCTTCTATATTACTAAAATCGCAAATTCTTTATGAAAAATTAACGTTTTAACCAAATTTAATGACTTTTATGCAATAATAAGATATACAACAAGAGATTATACAAATTTACAAATCAGTAATTTATAAAATCAATGAGACTTTTGTTTTATTATTATCAGGATTAATTAGTGATAAAATTTGCAACTATAAAAAGAGAGTTAACGTGGTAAGATTGTGTACACGTTTCGTCACACTAACTTTATCACAAAGATGTTCCAAAAAATTCTATCAGGTGTAATTGATAAGACCTAGATCTTGACCTTATACAAAAGAACTATCAAAAATATTATGTTTAGGAAATTAATTGAAGTTATTTCAACCGAGTCAAGTTAATAAGTTCTGATGTTTAAAAGTTAATAATTTTTAGTTATTCTTTTAGAGTTAATTTTTCTAACTTATTTTGTCCGGAAACCACATTTTCATTTCAACTCTTAAATCATAGATACTGTTTTAATATATATAGAACATTCGAATTTAGCGAGTAAATATAAGTAACTCATGACACTTCTTAGAAAAGTTTTTTTCCTGATGTAGAAAAAATTGATTTTGCATTTTAAATTATAAAGAAACTTATAAATATATTTTAAGATTTATATATTAGTATGATTTGTATTATATTTTGAACGTTTTATAATTTATTTTTTATTATTTATTATTTTATAGTTTATATTTTATAGTTTATAGTATATTGTTTTTGTCTAATAGTGATCAAAAACTTGTCGACCACTTATGGGATAAATTTTTTACATGAACGCTTTTCTTTCAGTATCTTTTGATAGATCCGCTGATTGAAATTTTAATATTCTTCATCTAGTACTATCGAAATATGTAAAATTTATTTAATTTAAGGAGAAAAGTGAACAAAAAATTTTTTTCGAACTCTTTTTTTAAACACTATGAGAATTCTAAAAGGGGTGATTTACATTATCGCCACCTTTTCCTTAATTTTAATTTCAATTATACGCTTTTTATATTCTCAAAATATCTTTTGGAAAAATTAATGCTTTAGAAAATGTAGTAACAATAAAACTAAAGATTAGACACATTCACAAAGTGCATTCAAGCATTCGATTAGAAAATCAATGAGACTTTTGTTTTATAATTCTCACGATTAATTAGTGATTAAATGTGGGAGTATAAAAAGAAAATTGAAGTATGATATTGTGTTCATACTAAAACCAGTTTCGGTTTCATACACAAAATAACCTAGGTCTTAATAACGTATAAACAAAATAGGAATTAGTTACTAGTTTCTGTAAATGTAGTAAATTTCATTTCAGCACTTGAGAAAATAAGAACTGAGAATTTAGGGTGAAAATACGTGTAACGATCCAAAAAATGGATGAACTTCATAAACAAATGAATTCTATTTTTTCTTACACGTGTTACTCTCCTTTAAAAATGTAAATTCTATGCCAAACATTTTGAGTCCATAACATAACAATGTTAGTTGGCTTTTAGAAGACTTAAATTGAATACAATTCTAAAATATTTGTTTAAATTTGTTTCAGGATTTTCAATATGTCATCTTATACTTTTTCCTCAATAATCGTGTTTCTTCTCGTAAAATTAAGCGCTGCAGGTAAAAATAAAAATAAAATCATAATTGATAAAAAATTAAAATACTTGATAATTAAAGAATCTTATTAATTTTTTTGTAATTAACATTCTAATAGATAATTTTGAAGTTGATGGTGGGGCCAACAGTGTTTATTACAAAGAAGGTATTACAAAACTCAAAATTATAAATTATGTGTGTTAATTAATAAATTAATTGTTGTATTATTTTAATGTAGCTGAAAGGTTTCTTCAAAGTATGGATGAATCAGTCAATCCGTGTAATGATTTTTATAACTTCACTTGTGGACGATACATGAAAAAAGCTTCAAATTTGGACTCAGTAAGTCCTAGTTATGATCATTACATGAAGTTGATGAATGATATTCAAAACATACTGGAATCCGAGCAAGATATTCCGGACTTCGATGTATCAGTGGCAAGAAATATTTACAAAAATTGTAAAAATATAGGTAACTCTTAAATAACAAAACTATGACATATTGTAAAGTATTAATACAGCACAATCGGTTCATTTAATTGTTCAAATTTTAGTTCCTGATTCGTTAAAAGAAAGGCAATTAATTGATGTAATCGCATCGAATATCGGTTTAATTAAAGGCATATATGAAACGAATTATGGAAAAATATATTACGATTGGAACGATCAATTTGACTGGGTTGATGGCGTACAAAAGTTACGTCAGATGGGTTTGAATTTTCGATTCTTGGTCGGATTTTATGTGAGTCCTAGATCGCACTCTGACAAAAGAAACATATTAGAGGTATGATGTACAATTAAACCAAAATTTATCGATCTCACGCAACAAACTTTTGCATCATCATTTTTGTAACGAATTTTTAATTACAGATTCGCGAACCATTTTTAATGAGCGATCATACTAATCCTTCCAAAGCTCAGGAAAATCTTACAATTGTAAATGCTGGAGAGTATATTAACTCTCTTAATGGTTCTTTTCCATTGCAAAAATTAATCGAAGGTTTCTTACCTAATAATGCTAATTTTTCATTGGAAGATGATATACGTGTAGATAAATTTTATATCAACGAACTTACAAAATCGTTACAAAATATATCTGCCCCTTTTTTGGCGATAAAGTTATATGCAAAATTAGAGCACGAGATTGTAAGGCTTCTACCTTCGATATATAATTTAAACCGAAAAGAAACGTGCGTGGAAAACGCCATCTATTACGATTATAGCTTTCAAGCAGCTGCATCAAAAACTTTTTTCACAGAAAAAAAGAAAGATTTTATTACAGACCTGACAAGTAATATCCTGAATATTACCAAAATGTTGATAAATCGTGTAAGTAATCCCCTCAATATTTTGAAACTCCAATAGAATTAATACAAATTTTTTATAAATTAATTCTATATGTCATTTGTAGAGTGCAAGTTTTGATGAAACATCCAGAATTAGAACCATAAGAAAATTGTCAAATTTGCAACTTATGATTGGATACGGTAACAATATAATTGAGCCACCATCACTTGATTGGAATGATGTTGATTACTTCAAATATGTTAATAATATTTTGTCGTTATCAAAGTACCAGATGGATGCGAAATTTCAACAACTGAATTTCGTGAAGGATGTACGTGAATGGGAAATGAACATGATTCCTTCCACATACAATGCAGCATATTTTCTTTTGTCAAACACTTTATGTAAGAATTTCTATTCACAAAATGTAAACAAGCAAATGAACATTATATTGATATATTAATATTTGAACTAACAATACAGATACGCCTGCATTATATTTATCTTCAAAAATGCACAGACTCAATTCACCAAATTATATCCATTATGGCTCAGTTGGTTTTACAATTGCACATGAGTTGGGACATGCTATAGACTTTTCTACAAATTGTGATCGCCTTTTCGAGGACTCAAAAAAATACAACTTTGCAGGGTAAAACATTGTTTTCTCAACTATGACTTTAGTCGTTTGACATCTTTTTTTTGCAGGTCCACTGCTAGAGAAAATAAATTATGTTTGCGCCAAGCATTCAATAATATTACAGTGAGTCCAAATTTAATAGCTGTAGTTTTCCAAATAACAATATTTTTAATAATGTATTAATTTTTGATTTAAATCAAGGGGACTGACAAAATGACCGAAAAGGATGATTTCGCTGATTTAGCAGGATACAAAATTGCTTACTACAGTTTTCTCGATTCAGAAAATAAGAATGGAGCCGATAGATCACTGCCCGGAATGAACTATAATTCTAGACAGATGTTTTGGATAACCAGTGCAAATGCGTGGTGCAGCAAAGACGCGTTCAAATTTAGAGACGATTACGTGCATAGTCCGCATTATGTACGCGTCATGTTGCCTTTATCTAACTTGCCGGAATTCGCCCGAGACTTTAATTGCCCTATTGGATCACCAATGAATCCTGAAACTAAATGCAAATTTTTATAAATAAATTCATGTTTTTTAAACACATCGAATGTCTTTTATTTTTATAACAGCGTTGTCTGAAAGTAATAAAAAAAAGATATTTTATTACCTGTAACATTTATTTCCCATAGTAAAAAAGATCATCATAATATATTGACAATGTATCGGTTATATATTGATCATATAATGATCATATATGATTGAGTATTTTCATATATGGACTATATATTAACAACACATTAACAATTTTCAAAAATGAATGATCTGTTGTTCATATATTGGTCATATTTTGTCAATATATGGTTAATATATTGTCCACATATTATCAATATATTGACAATATATTAACGCTATATTGACCGTATATAGTCAATATATAAATAATATATGGATTTGAAATTAATATATTGACAATATATTATTCATATATGGATAATATAAGATTCTTTTTACTAGGGTCGTTAATACCTTCGCATTTAGTATCTTTTTTCTAATTTTTCTTACATCTAATTTCAATATTATTTTTATCCATTTTTACATCTTTTGATACACGGAAAAAAGATATTATAAAACTTCCCGAGTAAAAATGATCATATATTGTCCATATATTATCAATAGATTGACAATATATTATTTTCAGCAAATCATACATTGGCAATATATTGACCTTATATGTTTGCATATTTTCATATATTGACTATGTATGGACAATATATGGTCAATATATTGTCAATATATTGACTATGTATGGACAATATATGGTCAATATATTGATAATATATTAACAATATATGGTCAATATATGATTTCTGAAATAATATATTGTCAATATATGTTTTATGTATGGACAATATATTATCCTTTTTACTATAGGGTTAATTGCTTAAGAATTGAAATTTTTTAATTTTGTAAAGTTATCGTATTATAAATTTTAACCTTTAGTGTATTCAATTCCTTGATTTAATTCAATAAATACATTTCAAAGATCAGAAAATTAAAAACTATAACCAATGCCCAGCGATTTACTGTCTATTACTCAACGTTCAGATGATGATTAATAATTGTTCGCTGAGTAAACGCAACTTGACTACACGTTATTGTATAATAGCTTGAAGTTTGGCATTTAATGAGTAAATAAGCATATAAAATTAATTCAGCTTATCAGTTATTATAAAAGCTTATTCAATTTTAATTTATAAACACTTTTTATTAATGCTTTTTTACTTAAAATTATTATGTTTTCATCAGATAATAAGTATTTATGGAATAATATTCTACTTTTCTTTTCCTGTGTATGTTTATTGAAATGTTAACTAAATAACTGCAAATTTATTCGATTATTGTTATCAATAATTGAAAGATCCAATGTTTATAATAATGTGAAAAATAATTTCTGGTAAAATTTCATTTTTAAATATTAAGAAAATGAAAAAATTATTTATAAAACAATGAAAAATAAAAAAAATTTCGATAATACTGTTATAAGCATTGTATGCTATTTTGTATTCACATTTCTCGATTAATATTCCTAAATAGTCAATCAAATTTTTGATAATCAGTTTTAAATAATGTAGTCATATGTTGCTCGTGGCCGTACGACGCGTGCTTGCATACATTTGCCGAAAACATTATCTATTACATTATTTATAATGAAGGTAATTAAAATGTTGTTTATCATGAATGTTGAGCTATAGTTGTACATTTTTTTTTAATTTTTACGCAGATTTGGGAGAAAATGTATGAATTTGGATTTAATCATTAAAAACTATGAATTCACATTAAAAATAAATTTGATAAGAAATGTGTAAACTTTGTAAGTTTTTTCATTACAATTTTTGTAATATGATTATATAAATAATCAACAACAGACGTTAGCTAATGACGGGAAGAGATTCTAACTAAAGTTTTGATTAAAAAATTAACTGCAAAATTCAAATTCGACCAAATCTAGACAAAAGTTGATTTCTTCGAACTTTTTTTCCAACTCAAAATTTAATCTTAGGCTGTATGAGTTTTTGAATATAGTTGTTGTATGTCACCTCATTTTGTCTATCTCAGTCTTTATCAATTTAATTCACAATAATGAATACTTTTCTTTTGAATACACTATTTCAAAGATAAAACTCCATTTCATTTTCTACATGAGTTTTGCACTATTGTCAACTTTTTCTTTAATTTGATTTTGAATGCCATGCTTATATATACCAGAAGTCGCATATCTTTTGAGAAAATTGACTCTTAAAAAAATTTAATGGCATATTTAACAAATAAAGTATGAAATAAAAGATTAGGCAAATTTCAGACAATGAGACTTTTGTTTTATTATTCTCACGATTAATTAGCCATGAAATCTGGAGATATAAAAAGCAGTGGGTTTGTACATGACATATTCGCTTTAGTTCCCTAGACTAAATAACTTAAGACAAATAACTTTGAATTAGTATATTTAATAGTACATTTTTGAAATGCACACGACCATTTTCTTATTTAAAAAGAAAGAGAAATATCGAAGCCTCGTTCGAAACATTTTAGAGGTATGTTAAGCAATGTAAAAAAACTTATTTTGATCAAAATAACTTTGATGAAGTTTTTTGAAACAAAATTTTAATTCCAGGCTCGCAAACCAGTTTTAGAATTTGAAAATAATAGAATACCTTTATTACAAGAGGAAAATCTTGCAAATGTAAATGCAGGAGAATTTATTGACTTTCTTAAAGGTTCATTTCTATTGCAAAAGTTTATCAAAGTATACCTAATGATACTAATTTTTGAGAAATAAATGAGAAATATTACAACAACTTAATGATTTAATAATTTTGTCATTAATTAATTCTTTCCAAAATTAAATTCATCACAAAGTGTCTAATTAGCACGTGATGATTGCATGCAGTAATAATAGAATTAAGACACCGGCACTTGATTGGAATGATGTTGATTACCTAAAATATATTTACAATATTTTGACATTATTCAAGTACCAGATGGATGCTAAATTTCCACAGATGAATTTATTGGAAGATGTTCGAGAACAGGAAATTGCAATGAACATATAATGAAAATATAATAACGATATATTATATTAACAATATATTGTAATTGGTTCATATGCCCATATGTTAAACATAATGATCATATAGGAAATTGAAAACTCATTTTGAGTTAAACGCATTTTAAGTTTTAAATGTTGTATTTTAAATTTGATTAAAACCAATTACCCTGACAAAAATAAACATATATGGCATATATACCACATAAATGCGGACATTAAAGCGACATATATGCAGCCATTTATGGCCGCATATATAAATTTTTGCCTGGGTAAATTTAATTGATAGTTTTAATAATTTTATTTGAAATATTCTTAATTTATGCCTATAAGGATTATAAATTATTTATTAATTGATAACTTTGTATAATAATGAATACTTTTCATTTAAAAATACTTCTTCGATAATCAAAAATACTATTCAATTTTTTTTTGTCAACTCTTTTTTTAACTAATATTCTCTGCTTTTGTATTCTTCAAATTGCATATCTTTTGGCAAAATTAACGTTTTGAATAAATTTAATGACATTTATAAAGAATAAAATATAAATAAAGATTTCAAACAATGATACTTTTATTTCGTGATTTTCACAATTAAATAGTAATTAAATTTGGCGGTATAAATTGCGAAGAAATGTTGGATCATATACACAGTAAACTAGCTTCGGTCCCTACCCAATGTAACATTATTGAAAAGATCCTGAAAAGTCACATTGTCGTTTGTCAAAACTTCAATCACCCTTGATTATTTTTAATTAATTATTTGGTCCAGTTATTTTATTTTATTTATTTTGGCCGAGAATCATATTTTCTTAACTTTTTAAAATAAAGATCTTTTTATAAAAATAACGGATGTGAGAATTTAAGGAGGCAATAAACATTATAATTTTATTCATTCATTTTTCTGTACACTACTTTTCTGTTTTTCTACGTAATATTTCTGGATTTGAATGTGTCTACTGCACAACATTACAATGTGAGTCAACTTTTAAAGTGGAATTTAATAAACAATTAAAGATCAGCATCACATATCAGAGAATTTATTTCTAATTGCAAATTGATTGTTTTATTTAAATGAATATACAAATTCAACCACTAAAATATATGCAAAGTTAATTAGTTGGTTTTTAGAAGATTTGAGTCTCACACAATTCTAAAATATTTTTTCAAATTTGTTTCAGGATTTTCAAGAGGCCATTATATATTTTTTGTTTCTCCGCAATTAACGTACTGCTTTTCGAAAGATCAAGCGCAGCAGGTAAAAATAAAAAAATTAAGTAATTAGAATGGATAAAAAATTAAAGTAATTGATAATTGAAGAATAATTTTTTAATAGGTAAAAGTGAAGTTAATCATGAGACCAACAGTGCTTATGACGAAGAAGGTTATACAAAACTTAATATTATAAATTATGTTTTCAAATTGAATTATTAATTTATCAAGTTTTTTTAATGCAGCTAAATATTTTCTAAGAATTATGGATCAATCTGTTGATCCATGTGTTGATTTTTACAACTTTACTTGTGGGGGATATATGAAATCTGAAAATTCTGAGTCAGTGAGTCTTGGATTTGATCTTTATGAAAAAATGATCTACGAAATTATAGACATCCTTGAATCCGAGCGAGACATTCCAGGTTCTGATGTTTCAGTGGCAAGAAATATTTACACAAATTGCAAACAAATAGGTAACTCCTAAATAGCAAAGTTATTTAGTTAGACTTTTCCAAGTGTTATTGCAGCACAATCGTTTTATTTATTATTTTAAATTTTAGTGTCTGATTGGTGGATGCGAAGAGAATTAATTGAAAATATCGCAAAGAAAATTGGAATAATACATAAGAAATATAGCAAATCTTCTGAAAAATGGAACGATCAATTTGACTGGGTTGATAGTGTTCTCAAGTTGCGAGATATGGGTTTGAATTTTCGATTTTTGATAGGATTTTATGTGAGTCCTCGATCGCACACTGACAAAAGAAACATATTAGAGGTATATTAATCAGTGTCACTAATTTTAATCTGAACCAGCAATGTTTTTATTGATCTTATTAAAAATACATTTTTATTTTATTTTACAGATTCGCAAACCAGTTTTAGAAGATGATATGAATAACATTGTTTTATTAGAAGAAGAAAACCTTACAATTGTGAATGCTAAGAAATTTATTGACTCTCTTAATGGGTCACTTCCACTGCAAAGGCTAATCGAAGGTTTCTTACCTGAAGATACTAATTTTTCAATGAAAGATGACATACGTGTAGATGAGGAATATATTAGAACCCTTTCAAATGAAATGGACAATATAGATGCCAGTTTATTGGCAAAAACGTTGTATAACAAATTAGAATTTGAAATCGAAAGGCTGGTACATCCAGACGTGATTTTTAAACGCGATCGAAAATTAAAATGCTTGAAAAATGCCATCTATTACGACTACAGCTTTCAAGCTGCTGTGTCAAAAACGTTTTTCACAGAGAAAAAGAAAAAGTTTGTTACAGAAATAATAAATAATATCATAAACACTACAAAAATGTTAATAAATAGTGTAAGCAATATCTTTTATATCTGAAAGATCAATTGATAGTCAGAATTTAATTTAACATTTTAATTTGTAGAGTGCAAGTTTCGACGCAGTATCCAAAATTGTATCAATCAAAAAAGTGTCAGATTTGCAACTGATGATTGGATACGGTAACAATATAATTAAGCCACCAGCGCTTGATTGGAATGATGTAAATTTCTTCAAATATGCTAATAATATCATGACATTAGCCAAGCACCAGATGGATGCTAAATTTCGACAGCTTAATTTAGTGAATGATGTACGAGAATGGGAAAAGGACATGATTCCTTCCACATACAACGCTGCATATTATCCTGAATCAAACAGCTTATGTAAGGTTTTTCATTTACAGAATTTACACTAACAAAATGAAATTTTATTGGTGTATCAATATCTGAACTGACATTACAGACATGCCTGCATTGTTTGTAAATACAGAATTGCATAAACTCGAGTCACCAAGCTACATTCATTATGGCTCTTTTGGTTACACTATGGGACACGAGTTAGGCCACGTTATAGACTTTTCTACTAGATACAATAGATCAAACGAGATCTCAGGAAAACTCAACTTTGCATGGTAAATTTTGTAACAACTTAATTACATATAAATTTTTAGTCAACCAATAATAAAAGATTGTCCGCACAACTGTGTCAATTATTTAACACATTTTCTTTTTTTCACAGGTCAAATGTTGAACAAAATAAAGAATGTTTAGGCCATACAGCCTATGAACTTACAGTGAGTACAGAATTGTTATGTACAATTTTTATTCAGGTACTGATAATTTTATTGATTTATGTTTTCTCGGTTTTAAGGGGGAAAAGAAGATATACGAAGAAGATGATTTTGCTGACTTGGCGGGATATAAAATAGCATACTACAGTTTACTTGATTCAGAAAAAAAGAATGGAGCTGATAGACCACTGCCCGGATTGAAGTACAATTCTAGACAGATGTTTTGGATAACCAGTGCAAGTGGGTCGTGTTCTAAAGATGCGTACGCGTTAACAGGAGATAGTTCGCATAGTCCAGATTTTATGCGCGTTCTGTTACCTTTATCATATTTGCCAGAATTTGCCAAAGATTTCAACTGCCCTGTTGGATCACCGATGAACCGTAAAACCAAATGCAATTTCTTATAACACTCAAATTGTATTTTAAAACATCAATTGTTAATTTGTACAATTATAATTTGCATTATCTAACAATGCGTTATAGTGTATAATATATTCAAATAAATACAAATCAATATACAGATAAAAATTGACAACAAAAATCAATCTTTGAAATTCAAACTTTGCCGCCATTCGACACTCTCTAGTTGCTTCTTGAAAATCGCCTGATTCAACTCGAAAAACTGAAAGAACAAGGACGGAGTTACTAAAATGAACGTTCAAAAAGCGCGCGCGCGGGCGGTCGTGTGCGAGGGCGTGCAAGTCGCGCGCGCTCTCTCGTGTTGATAACTCGTGGGGGGGAGGGGGTGAAAAATAAGATGGCGGACGCTCGTGAGCTACGAAACGTCGCCGTGGAGCTTGGTCGTGGCTGAAAATCACGGGCGACTTATTTCCGCGTGGCTTTTTCCTCGTGGCTTATCGGGCGCGGCTAAAATTTCTGTCGTCTCCCTTTGTTATTGGCGTGACCTTGCGAGCCGGGGGTCACGCGCGTGGGACTTGGTGCGAGCCTGGCCGACGTCGCCGGGGTCAGCATGTTGCCGCGCCGGCGGCGATCGAGTGCAAAAACAAGCCTGTGACCGCCCCGTGCTAGTGCCCCGTGACTAGTCGCAGCATGAAGGAGATGCTCGGAGGCTGTTGCGTTTGTTCCGACGAGAGTGGATGGGCCGAGAACCCCCTCGTCTACTGCGACGGCCAGGGCTGCACCGTCGCCGTCCACCAAGGCAATTTCATCTCCACGAACTTAACCCTCAAATTCTTCTCTTCCACTTTCAACCCCGCCTTTTGTTATCAATGCTTTTTTGTTTATGTTTTTGTTATTGTTATTGTCCGCTCGTCACGAGCTGCGATTGCGCGTGCCCGATCATGTGATTCCTCTTGTCAACACGGCTATTTTGCTTTCACAAAACATTTCTTTTAGTTTATTCTTGTTTGTTTTGTTTTGTAATTGTTTTTTTTTCATTCATTTTAAAATTTGACATTTTGTAAACATTCAAAGTACATTGATAGGTTTGGTTATGAATTTTTGTATGTAAACATTCGGGTTCACTTGAACCACTTTGTTTTTTTTTTGTTTTGTTGTTGTTTTTTTTGTTTTTATTTGGATTGGTATTTTTTGTTATCAAATTTTGTTTAGAAAAATGTGAAATTGTTAATGTGAGTGTTGAGGACTAATGTTTGTTTGCTTTTTGCAGCATGTTACGGTATTGTTACCGTACCTACGGGACCTTGGTATTGCAGAAAATGCGAATCTACTGAACGCAGCGCCAGAGTGGTAATGTTTTTCTTTTTTATTGATAATTAAAAATACATTTTTTCATGATTTGTTTTGGTTTTCATTCGGAAGAAAAATATAGTATAAAAATGTAAACAGTTGTTGAAAAATCATTGATTCATTTATGATAATGCACATCAGGATCATATTTCTTTGTTCAATTAGATTAAAATTATTTGTATATAATATAATGAGATATTAATTGTTGTTTGTTTATTTTAGCGTTGTGAATTGTGTCCAAGTCGTGATGGAGCTTTGAAACGAACGGAACAGGAAGGATGGGCCCATGTTGTTTGTGCGCTGTATATCCCCGAAGTCAGATTTCGAAATGTCACTACTATGGAACCAATTCTCCTGGATCTTATTCCAACTGAGAGATTTGGCAAAGTTAGAATAATTTCAAACTATAATTTTTGAAATTTTTCATGATACAAAAAAGTGAAAAAAAATTGCACATTTTGCAAACAATTTGTCTTAGTTGTATAAACTGTTCAAGTAACAAATTGAAAAATTATTAAAAGTGAATTGAATAACTTCTCAAGGTGAAACAAATCTAATTGGAATTTTATTTTGCAGACCTGTTATATTTGTGAGGAACAGGGTAGAGAAACTCGAGCAACTGTTGGGGCTTGTATGCAATGCAACAAAGCTGGCTGTAGACAACAGTTTCATGTAACTTGTGCGCAAGCTCTGGGACTGCTTTGTGAGGAGGCTGGCAATTTTCTTGACAATGTTAAATATTGTGGTTACTGTCAACATCATTATTCTAAATTGGTAAGGAAATAATATAAGAAAGATTGTACTGTAAGTAAAAAAAAAGCATGAAAATTAGGCATCCAAAGAGATAAGAAAATGTAATCAACATTTTAAAACTAGCAATAATCGTAAATACAAACTAATCAAATCAAACGCTTCAAAATTAAAAATGATTGTAAACTAATAATAACAAACCATTCAAACAAAAATTTAGCTGCATACATTAACTAATAAATAAGAAATAATAAGAAATGAAGTTAATAATTTCTGACCAACTTTTCCGATAGAAAAAAAAAGTAAACGTGCATTCAATTCCAGAAGTCAGAAGCAAAAATGACAGGATCTTTTTTAAGAAGTTACCTTTTTCAGAAAAAAAGTAACAACGTGAAAACGATCCCGCCCTATAAGCCAATCCCGGCTGACAGTGGGTCGTCTGATTCGTCGGCGGAAAAGGAAGCCGAAGCGCCAACGAAACCTCCGGGTAACAGCAGCAAAAGGCGCAGCTCAAACACGAAGGCCGGGGCGTCAGCCTCGAAGAATAAATCGAACCCTAGTCCGAATTTTGAAGTGAACGGCGTTCTGGACGAACGAAGCGCCGGCAGCGGACGCAATACCCCAAAGGACAACGTCCCAGCCAAGTTCACCACGTCGAATTTTGTCGAGACCATCGTCACACAAAGCGAGAGCGTCTTCGGCACCGACGTTAAGCCTGGTACGATCACCAAGGCTCCCAGTGGGCCAAAGTCAACGACCGCGGCGCCATCTAGCAAGTCAAATCATTCGGGAAAGAAACGAAAGGCTGGTGCTCGAACGCCCACGGTTCCAGGCAACGATAGCTCGAACCAGAGTGCAAGTTCTGAGGCCAGCGGACCGGTCCTGGTTGGCCCGACACCGGCGCCCCCTGCTGGTGACGGTGGCGATAACCAACCGACTATAACGGAAGCTACGAGTCTCAACGTTTCGGATCAGGATAAAAATAGAAAGGTAAGTTAAGGACTTGTCATTTTCTATAGAAAAAAAAAACTTTGAACGTTATTTTTACAAACTCTAGTTTTTTTTATATTGAAAATTTGATTTGCTTTGCAAGCATAATTTTAGGTATGCCCTAGTAAAAAAAAACGATTTAATCTTGTGTCTGATTCATCTGATAAGAAACTGGAATGTTTTTTTTATTGCAATTTTTTGGATTTAGTTCGAGTCTTTTAGTTCAGAATGATTTAATATCAGAGACATTGCACTTTCAAAACGGGCGATATGAAAAGATTGTTAAAATTATAATAGACTGTAAAAGGTCTATGAATATAACATTCACTAGGGCCACGTAGTTTTGTTTTTATTTTGACATTATTTGAGGATCATAAATAATTAGCTGGGGCAAGGTTTGAGAAAAGTAAAAGACAAACCAAAAATGTTTAAAAGCCGAAAGCTGAGGGGTTGACAACACAAAACCGTGCGAATACCGTGGAGACTGGCTCGACCCCTGTTATCATGTCGACGAGCCAATCGCAACCGATGGTGGCGCAGCCGGCGTCAACGACAGCCAACAGCATCGTGGTCTCGGTGCCGCTGACTGCGACCTCTCTACCAAGCAACGTTCAAAACGTCACTACACCAGCTCTTTACCAACAGCTCCAGCAGTGCTCCATCAATACCACTCCTGCCATGGATGCCAAACCTACACACACAAACAAATTCCTCCAGGATGATTCCGCCTCCAAACGGGCACGGTAATTCATTCAAATTTTCTATCAAATTTATTCTCAACTTGATATCATTCTATTTTATTTTATTTTAATTTAAGTCTCGATGCAACACAAATCTCAAATTGATCTTGATTGAACAGCTATTTCACGATGTAAACATGCGATTTCAGAAATTAATCTAAATAGTTTTCTTATTTTTGTTTTGTTTCCTTTTTTTTCTCTGTTGACTGTACATTTGTACGATACATGTGTGTGTTTTACAGTCCACGAT
The DNA here is from genome assembly GCA_030523145.1 of Trissolcus brochymenae. Lineage (NCBI taxonomy): Eukaryota > Metazoa > Arthropoda > Insecta > Hymenoptera > Scelionidae > Trissolcus > Trissolcus brochymenae. The sequence goes on along the minus strand of JAQQRF010000761.1, from coordinate 12,401 downwards.
ATATCCAAATTGTTTGAGAATTCAATTTGCTGGGAATCGTTCTAAATTCCTGCCGCGTTGTGTTTGTTGTAATTGATATTTAGAATTACGGTAAGTAAATTTGCTTCATTTTTATTGTACAGTTTTCACTGGTAACGTTTGAAGATATATTTCAATGTTGAGAGTTTTTTTTATTATTTTTATTTTTTTTTAACAATCGAAAAATGTCTGGCAAATCTGACAGTTACAGAATTTAATTTCAGCAGTGAACTTTTTGTCCAATTTTGTTTTCCAATCAAGTTTATGAAACGAAACAAAAATATGATAATATTTTGCAACTGTAAAATATCAGCCACGGTTGTTTCGTTTGATTTTTCCTGTTTATTTTCATCCGAATCAATTGATATCCGATATGATTTAATTTTAAAATTTCATGCGACTTCTGTTGATTGTTGACAATTGGCAACTGTCGATAAGTCAGATCTCTTCTAGTCAACCGAAAATGCTAGAAACAGAAATAAAATAAATCTGAATTCAAAAATATAATATACCTCAAAAAAAGACAATCTAATCAAAATCATTTTTAAAAACGATGAAACAGTAAACAAATTTAAAAACAAAACAAATGTTCTTTAAAAAAAAAATTATCCAAATAGGTTTGTTTATCTTTTTTAACCGTTGGGAAAGTTGCGATCTACCGAGTTTAAATGGCGAGACAAAAAAAAAACAAACAAAAAAATAATAACAAGAAAAAAAGAAAACTTTTGAGGGAGCAATTAAGTGGAACGCATGAGGATTGTTATCGAGCGTAGAGAAACGCGAGTTGCAGTGCAACTGCATCTTTCTTGTGCGCTGCATTCAAAATGGCGGACGCGTGGGATAAACAAGCAGGTTGGTCTAACCTCGCGATGACCAGGTCGCATCGTCCGGTCGCATAATCGGCCGCCGCGGCGTCGTTTGCGCGTATCTCCGCGCTCCCTCGACCCGGGTGAGCGCGCATCGCGCATCGTTCGTCCTACACGGTTCATTCGAGGTCATTGCAGGGCGCTCAACTTTGTTTTCCCTCGACAACTTAAACGCTCCCTTAACGTTCGACCCCTGAACAACTCTCCGTCAGGCGTTCCATTCAGGTATTTCTTTATAACAATTATCGTAACTCGATTTTCAAAACAATCAAGATTCCTGAGCTTGTTGCCTCACAACAATTAACTTTGCCTACTCTCGGAAATGAGGTTATGTTTATTTTGATCTGAAATTTGACTTTGGTAGAGACACGTCCTTGTTTGTTGACGTTTTTGTTTTCAAGTACACCGAGCATTGTTGCGACTGATTTAGTTGTTGTATTTTTGAGGTTATGTTTGTCAAAATTTTTTAAAAACTGATCCTGTGTAACAAATGTCATCCTGATTTTGAAAGACTGACTGACAATTGGCTTGTACATTTATATGGTGCTGAACATTTGTTTAATTTTCACATAACGCAATTATTGTTGTTTTAATTCAAATGTTTACCTGATTTAAAATTGGATAAATTAAAATTTTCAAATTTAATCTGATGAACAAAATTGATCTATCTTAAATCAAGTACTGAAAATTGTATTTAAAAAACATCTAGTACTTATGATTATTTATTTTGTTGTTCGTCATGAAATATCGAAGATGGAATCGAAAAGTTAAAAATTATGTGAGTCTTATGTTGGAAGTGAAAGGAGATAAAGGATGAAGGTGGGGAAACAAAATTTCAGATCGCAATCAACAGCGGAGAAGCAGGAACGAACGCAGAAGCGGAAGCGTGGCGTGTCAGGGAGCCAAACGACGACGACGACAACGACATCTACAGTAGTGGCAACAGTAGTGACATCTATAACGAACAGCCCGTCGAGCGGCGCTGGCGCCGTGGTGATAACGACGAAGCGAAGTAGCAGAAACAACCGGCATAGTCCGCCACCGTCGAATTCGACGGTGGCGCCCGTGTCCGCAATCATTCAGGGCCCCACGCTGAGCACGGGTCACTTCAGCAGCGTGGGAGCCGGTTCAGCGGGTCCCGGCATCATGGGCCCGACCGTCAAGGACTCGCCCCCGAGCAGCCCCGGTTCCGAGAGCATGCCCAACTCCGGCCCGGGTCGCCGCAAGCGCAAAACTATCGCAGCGCCTGCACAGCTCCCCCCCGCCGGCGCAACCCCTGCTTCCACCACGCCTAATAGATCGGCCTCCAATACCCCCACCGCGATCGCTAACAATAATCACATCAAAGAGGAAAAAGACATCAAATTGTAAGTCCCCCGAATTCATCTTCCCACCCGATTTTTCTCATCCCCAATTTCCCCCTGTCTTTGCTATTGCGATCTGACATGTCGGCTTAAACAAAATGGCCGGCGGGCTCCAAATGGCGTCCAACCAACAACATGGCCGCTGTCACAAGACGGCGGCAACGCCAATGAAACGTGTTCCTTCATGCAAGATCGGTTGTTTGACCAAACATTTGAACTGGAAAACCCGGTTGGGGTTTTGTTGTTCAAACCAATTTCAATTTTGCACTCCAGATGGCGTGTTTGGCAAATGTCAGTTCTCAATTCAAACCAAAGTAGTTAGTTTCAATGTCTGCGAAAGGAAAAAAAGGCTTTTCAATTTGCAAACATGGGACCAAACCACCAACTTGGATGACAAAATTTTTCTTCTCTTATTCGTTTTAATTTGCTTTACTGTGCACACTACTCTCTGTAGTTCTCCATAACCCAAAAGACAAACTGATTTTATGTAAATTCCTGATGATTTCTTTGTAATTACCATGTAATCCTTTTGTACGAACCGTATATAATTTGTATCTTATGTAAAAAAAAAAAAAAAAAAAGAAATTAATCTATTCTTTTGGATTAACTCTTACATTATTCTGAACTAATGCCTTTTAATTTATTACAAAGAAAAACGTGTTTGACGATGAATTAATGATGGTAATTTGTTGTTCAACAGGTTCCAAAATGGCGTCGGCGCTCCGCACATGCTTGGAAATCAACTGAATCCGTCGTCGACCATGGCTCAGAAGATGTCTGACACCCTGTCGCAAGAACTGGAGGCTCACTCAATCTTCACCGAGGCAAGCAATTCTTCCACCAATTTGGTTGGTCCTCAACTGCATAGCCGAGTCATTGCATCGGTAAAAAAATCAAATAAAATTATAAAAAGTTAAAAACTTAACGAACAAATTTAACGTGAAAAGGAAATTGAACATTTGTTAATTGAAAAGGTGATTTTTAGGTCAAATCGAACCAGCCCTTCGGTCATTCAACTTCATTCGCAAACGTGTTTTCTGGCAACTCTTTTTCTAATATGTCCAACTCGTCTGTGAGCGGACTCAACAGCGGTGCTATTCCCCAGACATTGGAACAATTACTCGAGAGACAATGGGAACAAGGCAGTCAGTTTTTGATGGACCAGGCGCAGCATTTTGATAGTACGAATTTTTTATTTTTTGCCAAACTTCATTTTCATAACATTGTCTATTGAAATTGAAACTGAATTGATTTTATCATAATTTATTTTAGTTGCTTCATTGCTGTCGTGTCTCCATCAATTGAAAGCAGAAAATGTCACTCTAGAAGAACGAGTAAACACCCTGGTTCAAAGAAGGGACCACCTTTTGGCGGTGAATGCCAGGCTAGCTATCCCTTTAACGTCAACATCTTCCACGCATCAAGGTATAAACGAAATGATTGTATCAAAATGAATTTAACATGTGAAACAACATTTAATGATTTAACATGTTTCAATTTTAGTGAACAACATACATCCGAACGTCAACCCTTCGTCTCACCCGAACATCGCACACGCCGATGTTCAACAAAGTGCGACGATGTCACGCGTGAATCGTGATTCACGAGTGAACAACAGTTACCTGGCTCATCCAAGTTCCAGCGGCCACACTACGATGGAAAACGGTCTTTCGCCGGATCCATCGCCACCTGCGTCTGCGGCCTCCATGCAGTACCAACATAGGGGCACGTTAATCGCCACCCAACAGAACGCTACAATTAGGTACAGTATATTAAAACGATAAAAAATTGCATTCTAATAAGTTTTTCAAAGTTATGGAGAACTCACAAATCTTGAATTTTGTCTTAAAAATGAGCCGATGTAATTATAATTTTGGAATTTTAGACACAGTCCTGCCAGTGGAGCATACCACCAAGGTCAATCAAGCAATATAATATCACCAGCGAATGCGAACAACTCTGGGGTAGTGCGAAATTCGTCAGCAACGCCGGATCCATCGAGAGGCGTGCAGAGATAAAATAAAAAGGACGACGGCTTTCTCCCGCTGGATGTAAAATTGAGACCTGCTGATAAGAGCCATGGGGTGTAGATCGAATTATTTTTTAAGCGCCGTCTGCGTGTTTTCTTCGGGCAATAGCAAACAATCAAGAGGACACATTTTGTATAAATCACTTTGTTCATTTTGTAGTTGTACAAACTCTTAGCAGTTAAAACGCGAGCATGAGTGAAGAGCGTGTGGATGTTGCAAGAAACAGCAATAAACGAGCAGCATACAATTACGTGTACAGTAACTGTAAGTCATTTTTAAATCAATGTAACGGATAAGACTCTGCGCGCACTGTACAAAGTAACGCCGCAATCAATTCAGATATTTAAAGAAAGAAAGCAAAAAAAAAATACGAAAGCACTGCCTTCCAAGTAACATTGACGCTGTGAAGTAGGTTGATCTCAAATTTTGTCGACATGGTCGATCTTTTTTCGTCAATTTATTATTATTTTAATCTTTGACTATTTATATTCAATCATGAGAAATCAGCTACGAAATTATTAGCTCGAGTTAATGCTAGCAAGTTGGCGGTTATATTAAAAAATAATCGCCTGTGTTCTGTTCTAATTTTAATGATACCAAATAATTGATTAATGGAGACCGAGGGTTACTGTGTCCGAGTAAATATTTTTTATTTGAAATTATTTGCAATTTATAACAAGGAAATTTTGAAAAGTGAGAAGGGGTGAAGTCGATCACTTATTAAATTACAGTTTAAGCAACAAGTTTTCATCAACAGATATATTATATTGATTTGAAACTGAATGAAAAATGATATATATCAATTATAAATTATTAATTGACATGTAATTTTTAAAAATTTTTTTAATTCATGACTTTGCCCCGGTCTCCCGTACATAAATAACTGAATATCATTTATTTTATAAAGTTTATGATTGTGGAAGTTAAATTTATTTATATTAGCAGATTTTTTAGTTTACAGTTTTTCTTGTTTTTTTTTTTTTTTAGATATTCTTTTTCTTTCGAAGATTTAGTTTTTTAAATGTGAACTTAAACAAAGGATCGTCGTGCCGTCAAAGAAATGGATATTGAACATTTGCATTGTTCGCTTGAGTGAAACTAAATCGAAATGAAAATAAAATTTAGTGTAAAGAATTACAAATTTGTGATGAAAAAAAAAGCTTTCACACTTTTTGATACAATTTTCATCAGAGGTAGGGGCTTTGATATTTTTCACTTCTAGTTGTGCCAACATTTGACTTGAACTAATGTTCTTTAGATGAAAAATCAAATTAATTCATGAATTTACACAAAATTAACATATTCTTATGAACATTTTCGTCTCGATTGTAAAAGCTTGATATTTTGCTGTGCAAATAAAGGAAAATTTGTATAATTAACTTCGCAGCAGAAATGGAACGTATCAAAATTATCTACAGGATTTTATAAAACAAATTTTTATAAACTCTAGATAAGGGAAACGAATCGTTCGAAAAAATGAATTTGAAAACTGCGGAGCTTGATAATTTTGATACAATTTCAAATGAATCGGTTGTAGAAGGTATATAAAAAGCTAGATTAGAAAATGGTTTATGTAAGATCGCGAGAAATTACCAATTTTTAGTTTCGATTTATTAAATTAAAAACAAAAAAAGAATGAAAATCAATTTTTGATATTTGTAACAAATCACTGCCTATGAGGTGTTGTTACCTTTCCTTGATTTGGGAATTTCTCACGACAATTCATTTTCAAACGTCCGTCGTGTATCTCAAAGTACGAATTGTGGTACAATTTTGTAATGTAATTATCAATAGACAAATATGTAATTAAAACATTGTAAGAAACGCGGAAAAATGTTTGTTTCTTTCACCTGAGGTAATTAAGTTTCAAGTTTAATGTTTTTAATTATTTTAATATTTTACAATATAATTTTTTTTTTCATTTACAGCATTTATTTGATTTGGGATAAGGAATGTAGGTATATTCCAGGGTCTCGTTTCAGCAAACGTAAGTCTTATAATAATTAATTCAATTAATTTGTATGTCATAATCGTATTGTATTTGGCAGTATTTACCAAAGGTTTATACAATCATGACATTCTAGAGTATTATACCAAGCCATACAGTGAGTATTTTTACTTAATAACACCTACTGAAATATTGGAAAGTAATCATCATTTTAACCTTTTCCGATCCATCCTATCTCCAGGGATACTTACATAATTTCCAAGCTCTGGTCTTATTTTTTAACATTTTTAAATGTTTTTGTGCTCATATTAACATTATTAATGTTTCACATTAAAAAATTTTTTAAGAATTTTTCATTTTTACACTTTCAAATAGATAAAAATAACTGTAACTGGCATGTTTACATTGTTAGAGCTAATGTAGACTTGGTAAATCATTTAAACAACACAAAACAACATTACTGTGGTTGAAAATTAAAAATATCATTTTTTTATCTGGCCTCAATGATGGCAAGTGTAAAAAGAAATTAATGAAAATTGAGGAAACCAGGAAAACTTTTTTTCGATTAATTTTGTATTTTTAGTTGATAAACAATACATTATTTTTTGACTTTCACGATTGCTGTTTCTATTGGTAGATTAAAAAGTGTTAAAAATATCTTAATTTCGGTTACTTGCATTCGACTTTAGATGTCCCTCTTTTTCTCTTTAAAAAGTTGATTGAAAGCAAAAGTCGGCCACAGGTTGAATTTTGTACAAGTTCGTTTGATCAACTTTTATTTTTTTGACAGATTGATGATAATTATGAGAATGTTTGTATGACATATTGGACGACAGTTAGAATTCAGTAAATAACCAATAAAACTGTAAATAAATATTAGGGGGGTTCGTCCTCTAAGCAGGCTGCACCTCTTGCGCACTATGCACGTCAATCCCCCGTTAAAAAAATAAATAAAGAATATAGTAAAATAAAAATATTTCATTAAAATACAATTTCATTACAATAAAAATTGAAAAAGTAATGAAAAAGTAAATTAAAACAAAATGATAAATAAATAAGATAGGGGGTTCCACCCGCCGAGCGGGCTGCGCTTCCTGCACCAACTTCACATGAAAAGTTGCTTATCTGAATATTTGAATAAAAAGCGTACAATTTCAAATTGTTTATTTATTAATTTACATTGAAAAGTTTTAGGTGTTGACCTCTCTATTGGAAATAAAAAAAAGAAAATGCGAAGAAAATGATAAATAAATAAGACAGCAGTACGCGTGCCAACTTTACATGAAAAAGCTATTTATTTAATTATTCATAAAAATTTCCCACATTATTATTAAAGAAGAAAACATAATATTTTCATTTTCCATTTTTTTACAAAAATTTTACTTGGGATAGACATATTGGATGTCCAGGTCAAATAGGGGTCATTTGCAGGGTGTCCTATAAGACTACATAAAATCACGCAACCTTGCCCCCTCTCTTAATCACTTGACCATTGACCCCCCTCCATAATCACGTGACCTTTGACCACACCCATAAAAATATCCGATCAAGGTATCGGGAACAGCAGCGAAACTTTTTTTAATATAGATAGACAAAATGGAATAGAGTGACTGCACTCATGTTTGACCAGGTACCAGTAAATAACCATTGTATTGGAGTATGAAAGATGAACAATACATTTTAAATAGGTGGTCATTTACTGGTACTAATTTAAAACCTGTCATTGACTGAGTCATTCATCCTGCAAATTTAAAAAAAATCTTGAATTTTGTTTTAGAAATAATTTTTTGTTTGGTCGACCTTCTCGCGGTGCACATCGGGCAACGCATATGTCGAAGGTACATTGTTGTCGTGCAATTTTTTCTTCTAAAATGTTTAAGTAAAATTACTACGATTTTTGATTTTTCATGTCAATGAGATAAAGCATTAATGCATTGCCAAGTTTTTGACATAACACTGAAAGTTGAATTCAATTTTATTGTTTTTAAAAGTGAAATAAAACGTATAAAAAAAGTAGAAAATTTCAAACTGCTATAACTTCAATAAAAATTCATCATTTTTTATGTTTTTTTTTTAAATTAATCAGAATGAAATGAATTTTAAGATTCTCATGAAAAATCTATACGTTAACTGTTGAAATTTCACCGTACAAATTCATTGAAATGCATTTTTTACAGTGTTTTAAAGTTATGTTCTGCATTTAGACATTAGATTTAGATGAATTTTAATACAACAGTTTTGAAGAGGAGATTACGACTTTCAGTTTGCAAAAAAGTAGAATTTTTTTCATTGAAAATAGACAAATTTATAGCACTTTGGAAATTGTCGAATTTTCGATTAATTTAGGGTGTTGCGTTTTTTCCAGTGTATTTAGGTTTTGGGTCGAATAATTGGACAAGCGGTCAGCTGCCCCTAAATACACTTTGCACCTTTAGCGTTTCGCCATTCTTCGTATTGAAGTTAATAACAAATTATTATATAATGTCAACAGAAATAATTTTTCTTATCATTTCGACAACTTCAAAAAATGTTGAACTGTATAAAAAGTTGACAGTTATTTGCCAGTGTCACAGTTCGATTCAAATTTAAATACACAAATTATAAAATACGTCAAGCAGCAGTAGCCTGTATTCAGGGGCACCCCAAATGTGTTACATGAAATAATTTTATAGCTATGTATCTCTTAATACCTTTTTTTTTATTAAAGTTATATAAATAAGTCGAGATTCACCATTCGAATATTAATCTAGCTAATAAAAAGAAAAAAAACTGTAACATGTTTTAGGTTATGATGAGAAACAGTCAAGAACTTGAACGAAAGTCTATTATAGTTATATTAATAGAAAAAAGTATTTTTGGAGCTACGCAGGGGCATTTTTTTTTTATTAATTCGCTTAGTTTGATTTTTGTCATTAATTCATAGCAAATGGCGGTGTTAGATTGTCTGAAGCGCTGCTCTTTCTTAATACAGCACCAAAATATAACGGCCCGTTAGCTCAGTTGGTTAGAGCGTCGTGCTAATAACGCGAAGGTCGCGGGTTCGATCCCCCCACGGGCCAATATTTTGCCTCAGTAATGAAAAATTATTTTTGAATTTGCGAATGATCGCGTACTTTTCGCACGTTTATGTGTAACAACAAAAATTCTACTGTTATTTTTTCTGGACGTCAAAATGGTCGCACGCGCGAGTTAACACAGATTAATTGGTTATAATAGAAATATTTTATCAATGATTGATGATATGACGAAAAAAAAAAATTTATATCAATTTGTACCTTAAACTAATGCGGCTTGTTCTCGTAGAAAGAGCAAGGTGATACCGACACTTTGAACAAAAAGTGCCAAATTGACCTCTTAATCTTCGAACCTCAGATCCAAGAGGTTGCTGACCCGTGAAGTCTTGTGTCCACCCAGTATGAAAATACTTTTGAAATACTGCTGAAATACTTGAAATACTAATAAAATCCTAATGAAATGAAATACAAAAAATTATTGTATTTCAGAGACTTCAATCGTATTTCGAAGTCTCGTGAAATACTTTTTTTTCATAGTTTCGTCTCTTTATCGTAAGTGCGTTGTGTGAGAATGATAGATAAGAATGAAAGTGTTACGAAAATTGTAAGGATGAACATGAGAAATTGTAATGAAAGAAATATATGGAAGAGTGAGCTAATGAATGATTGGATGCCAAAAGAAATTGAGAGAAAGGAGTTGAAACCTTTTCGAGGGCGAAAAGCATTTCGCAGGACGGCCGAGTGTGGGAAAATGGTAAACGGGAAACTGTGTATGGTTAAGCGTGGGTGGGAGAAGGGTCAAACTTGGGAAAGGGAAAACGGGTTCGAGGTAAGCCTGAAAAAGGCCCCCTGTGGTTATTTAGTTTCAGGCTAGTTATTAGAGAGAGCCGAAGTGTTTTGTGTTAAATTATGTAATAAAAGTGATTAAAAAGTACGGTGTTTTTAGAATTATGAGCCACATCCCAAACAAAAACAATTAACAAAACCTACGTTAAAAATTCTACAATGTCAAATAGCATTTAATTATTCAGAAAACGTTTTCTCTGGTTCGCTAATTTGTGGCACTTATAAGGAGATGTGACAGGTAAGTGAAAATGAAATAAAAAAAACGCATATTTTAGATATTCGTTAGATTTTTTTATTGTTTAGGGCTTGCAACATTTTCTATTTATCCTCAAAACCAACAACAATTAGTTAACTTTCACAAAGTGGAGTGAGTTTGTCGATGAATTTCCGAACTAATCTTTTAATCAATTTTAGATTCGATGTTTTTTTCGGTTTGTCGAAAAACCTCGTCAAAAGATGATAGGGCGTTTATCTCAAAAAAGTTTTGGACATTATTAAATTCTGAAAACAGTGTGATTGTTCTTGAATACGTCAAGAACATTTTTTTTCTCAACAACCTGGACAATCATTTGTTATTATAGTTATTAACGAAAATTTAATTTTTGTCAAAAAAAATACTGAAATTCATCTTGAAGATTGGTGTTTATTTAAAAAATTACATAGCGAAAAATGTTTTGTTGGTCACGTCCTCAATTTTGCTTATGTCAAAGGAAAGACTCTAAAAAATCAAGAACATTCGCTTTCTTATATTTGTATAAATGAATCTAAAAATACTAAAGACACTAAAGATTTCGGCGTTTTATGTCAATTAATATCTGTTTTAATGGACGTTCACGAGTATTATAATATTAAGTAGTATATGTTAAGTATTTCGAGTCTAATGACCGATGATGAAGGCATTATTATTATTATTATTCTGCTTGTGGGGTTAATTTAAAGATACTTAGCTTTCGCCATTGTTTCTCTATCCCCCAGCTTTAATGCTTACAGGATCTAGTCCCTGATTCCCACCCACTTTAAGAAAGTCAGTAGTTTGTCCAGGGATAGATCCTCGTCACTCTCCAATTGGATCCTACCAAACACCTTCCATCTTTTGAGCTGCCAATATCGGGCATACCTCCAAGACATGGAAAGGAGTTTCCTCCACATCACAGCACCACCTGCACAGGTTACTAACTGCCCTGTTTCGTTTATGCTGGTAGCATTTCAGATCCCCGTGACCTGTGATGAAACCCACCACTTTTCTGGTTGAGATCTGTTCAAAATTCGACCACTCAAAAAGTCAACTTTCCGCGGAGGCTTTCAGCTTTCAAAGTTCGACTTTTCATGAGCTGTGAAAAGTTTTCATGTCAGGCACGACACCTAACCTCACTTTGTCGTAACTTTGGAAGCTGAAAACCACCGCAAAGAGTGGTCTTTTCGGTATGGGTCTTGGGAAACATAGTTCAGTGCTTGGTGTGAAAGTAAAACTTCGTCTTGCGGGGAGGGGGGGGGGGGGGGACAATCCTTCGGCTCGGGTGTCAACTCCCTAGCATTGGAATGTACTATTTTACATTATGCCTTTGAATACACCCTCAGTGGGTGCAGTTTAAGAGTACAAGTTGGGGATGGAGCGTCGTTATTAGTGTTAATCAATCAACATCAGTCAATTTTTAAATGTTACCCTCCGCCTCTGAGGGCGGGGGTGGGAGGTCAAGTTTGATGTCTTTATTTTTATTTTTGGCTGGAAAATCTAATCCGGCGATTAAAAATGGAAAGTTTTATTCGAAATTTCCTTTGAAATTAACAATTGTAGTAAATTTTTCTGTAGTAATTTTTCTTCTGTAGTAAAAAGGATACGCATTCGAGGTCGTGATTGATTATAGTAGCCTGATATAGCTCCAGAAACTCTGATAAATAATGTTTGGGGACATTATGGGCCCTTTTTCTTCTTCCCGGGAACACTTTTGATAAATCATTGTGTTCCAAATTCTGATGATGAAATAAGTGGAGCTTAAGGCACTTAGAAGGGCAAATGCAACGGGAGTGTATTGCGTGTTACTGAATCGGATTATCTACTATTTAGATTATGACATTGGAATTCATTTTTAGATGAATTCTAATTGATAGTACTTTTGATGGTTTCATCATCGCCTTATACAGGGTGGTCGTTTTAAGTTGAGACAAGTGAATACCTCGCGAAATTTTCATCGGATCGAAAAACTGGAAAACACGTATTCAATATTTTTCAAAGACCTATCGAATGACACCAAACACGACCCCTCACCCCCACCCCCTGGGGGTGGGGCGGGGGGCAACTTTGAAATCTTAAATAG
>JAQQRF010000760.1:0-36309 GCA_030523145.1 Trissolcus brochymenae | reverse complement strand
AACATGGCAAAGTCAAAATACTCAAATTTCATACAACGCGATTTTTTAATCGCGTTATAGCGAAATTCGCGTTGTACGAAACCGCGTTGTACGAAAAATTGTTGCAATTTCAAAATCGCGTTATAGCGAAACCGCGTTGTACAAGTACCGCGTTGTACGGGGGATTACTGTACTATTACTTCACTTCTGTACAATTTACCATGTCTGCGATTTTTTTCAATTACATGTTCTCTTACTTTATGTAGGAATACCAGTTTATAACTGCTGCCTATTATTTTGAATAAATAAATAAATAAATGTTGATTCTAATAAAATATTAAACATTAATACATTATTTTTTTATTTGATTTTTCATTTTAAAATATCTAACAACATGTCTAATTTTATAATAGGACTCTTTTAATGTTCAAGTTAAAATAAAGGTTAAAACGTCATCAACATTATTGGAAATGACTACTTATCACACTTGTAAATATATCTGCCAAAAAATTAAATATTTTTGGACCGTCTCATAAAATCAATAATGGTCACTCTACCGAGAGACCGGCATAGCGTCAAAAGCGGTCAAAAGATAATGTTGAACATTCAGTTTGATTGCCATTTTCTTAACAACGTAAATAGTTGAGGGATTTAGATCTCGGCGACACAAACTGTGATTTTCTACACGGAAAAAAATATTATAACTTAATCGCTTAAGAATTGAAAACTTGAAGTTTTGTAAATTTATCATATTAAAATTTTGACCTTTGGCCTATTCAATTTCTTGTTTTAATTCAATAAATAAATTTAAAAGATTAAATTAAAGAACATTAAAAACTATAACCACTGTCCAGCGATTGACTGCCCATTACTCAACTTGACTACACTTCGTAGTATAATAACTTGAAATTTGCGTAAATATAACTCCTTATTGTGCTGCCATATTTACAAAAATCGACTAAATCCAAAAATTTTTTGTCGAAATTAATAAACGAATCAAAAAAACAATTTTTGGTTTTTTAAAACATAGAAAATTCAAAAAATTTTGTTGCTTGTATAAAATTTATGAAAAAAATGCAGGACAATGCGGAATTAGATTTGCATAAATTTTTTGTATAGCATTTATGCAAAGTTTACACAAAATTTATACAAACCTGTCTATCAAGATTGCCGTTTAATGAGTAAATAAGCATATAAAATTAATTTAGTTTATCAGTTATTATAAGCTCATTCATTTTCAACTTATAAACACATTATATTAAGGCTTTTTTAATTAAAATTATTATATTTTCATCAGATAATAAATCATCATAGAATAATATTCTCTTTTTTTCCGTGTATAATTAAATTTGTGTCGCTTACCGACTGCCGAAGACTGCTCGACTTTATCTTCACCTTCTTTTACCGCCAGTCCGTTAGGCATCGAAACATATATTCGTTTATAATCAATTGTTTTTACAAATATTATCGATAATTCACTATTTTATAGCTTTGTAATATCGTAATCATACAGATTCGAATGTAAAAGTAAATCAATATATTCAATTTCACCATTTTTTTGATAATTGGAAAATAACTCTTTGATATGTTACATATGATTTCCTCTGATTTCCTTGGATTATCTAACTTAATCCAAGGAAATCACAGGAAATATCAACAATTTGCGCTTTCAACTGTTTGTTATTTTGGTAAAAAACTTTTCTTCGCATTTCAAAGAATACCTTGGCGAGTTGACCCATTAGAAATGTTATAAATAAAATAGTCATATATCTAATAAGTAAAATAACAACTTTTATTGTTAATTTTTTTTTAATTTTAATTTTTTTAATACCATGAATAAATAGAAATTCCTGATAATAAGTAAAAATTATAACCAAATTACAATTTACTACACAAAAACAAAACAAAAACAAATATTAATATAAAGAATAATTAATTAATGCAACTTTTTATCTAACCCCTGTCATTAAAACGAATCTTATAGTTGCATGACCATTAGTCACTCCGTGACGGGCATTGCAGGACAGAGCGTTCTTTATAAGTAGTTAAAAATTGGTATTTTGCAATAAAAAAATTGTATGACAATAATAATGCAATTTTAATTATCTAATCTTTTGCACTTTTTATAAATCAATAGAAAAAAAATTATGAAAAATCAATTATTTTTAAGAAATCAATCATCTGCTAATTCGGTGATATGGCTAATATGTTACGGTGTTTGTTCACTTTCATGGGCTTTCATGTTCACTTTCATTTCAAATTAAAATTTGGTTAAATATAAGTGATATTACATGATTATCTAAATTTTGCCAAAAAATAGTAAAGTTGACTCGTTTTTCTATAATGTGAAATGTTTTGTTATATTTTATCAAAATTTATTAATATTTTGTTATTTTATTTGATCGCAGGTATATGGATACAGTGGAATAATTTGTCTATCTATAGGATGGGTTCATTTGAGAACCGGATCATTATTAAAACTCTGTATGATGATGCTTTCAATCGTTATCCTTATTGTAGCTCTCACTCAGTCTCCGGTCGTGGCTATGTATTATTCAGACTCTACAAATAAGTATGAACTGAAATATGAACTGAAAATTTAGTTAATAATCAATTTTTAATCTATGATGTCGGTTTTATTATTATTTTTTTTCAGGTTTTCCAGGATTCAGTATGTGGTGCAGATTGGTTACCTATTGTTACTTGTGAGTTCAATTCTCCACGTTCTGGATCGGCAAATTGAGTTCATGTCGAGAACAAATTTTCTCTGGAAAAACAAACTAAAAGTTGAACAAGATGAAGTCGAAACGATGAGAGGGATTAATAAAATTTTACTAGAGAATATTCTACCGGCGCATGTGGCTGATCATTTTTTGCTCACTACGAGAACTACTCAAGTACTCAAAACACTTAGTTGAATAACAAATTAAATATGTTTATGCAACTCAATTTTCACATTTATCTGATTATGCATAAAAGAAAATAATGTGCTTTATACAGGGTATCCAAAAATTTCGGGACGATCTGTGAATGAATTAATGATTTAATCTTTGTTTTTTATTATTTTTTTAGGAATTGTATCATGAAAGTTACAGCAGTATAGCCGTACTGTTCGCATCGATTCCAAACTACAAAGAGTTTTATGATGAAACTGATATCAACAAACAGGGCTTAGAGTGCCTGCGATTGCTCAATGAAATCATCTGTGACTTTGATAAACTTCTGCTGAAGCCCAAGTTTTCAGGGATAGAAAAAATAAAAACTATCGGGAGTACTTATATGTTAGCATCAGGTCTCAGCCCTGGAAAAGAAATCGCACATTCGATGGTATAGTTAATTATATTACATTTGCAATTTTTGTTTGCACAATTTCTGATTTAATACTTTTAATGTTCGATAGACAACTGCTGTCAAACAGCAAGACCACAATGTGATCATTTTGGTGGACTTTGCTATAGCTTTAATGACTATTCTAGATCAAATTAATGGCGAATCATTTCAGCGATTTCAGTTACGTATGGGTAAGTTTTTTTTGAAATATTTTGAAAAACAATTCGAACATTCTAAAAGGAATATATGCTCGAAATTTATTTTCATAACACGAGATAAGTAAGAGTCTTACATACGGATGGTGTTTCAGATCATCCGTATCACCCACATATCTAATATACTCATGTGAAAATATATATGATGTATATGTTTCGAGTTACATATATGTTCATTTTTACCTGGACAAGTTTACAAGTGGTGCGGGTAGTCTGAAACACCCTGTATATATGCGTCAATATCAGTGCTGAAATCAAACACTTTCCACTCTGAAATTAATACCCATATTTGACACTTTCTTATCACTTGTTAGAAAAAATAGCATGTTGCAATCGTGTACTAAAAATGCCAATATTCCGCACACGTACAACAATATACTATTTCAGGTTTGAATCATGGGCCTGTCATAGCCGGAGTAGTAGGAGCACAAAAACCTCAGTATGATATTTGGGGTAACACGGTGAATGTTGCATCAAGGATGGATAGTTGCGGCGAGATGGGTAAACTTCAAGTGACTGAAGACACAGCCAAAGTTTTGCAGAACGCCGGCTACGAGCTCACATGTCGAGGTCCGATTTATGTTAAAGGCAAAGGCACTCTAACAACCTATTTTGTGAAAACGCCTTTCGATACCGAGAAAGATGACAATTTCTGAAACAATTAAGAGCATCTGCGTCAATATCAACGAGCACTCGTTTTTCACCTGCTATGTTCAAATTTTCTTGCTCCCTTACACTTATCAAGAGTGAGCGAAATTACATATTATTTATTGCCCACAAAATCGGCGTTTCTCGATGGTACTTGTGTAAATAATTACAACTATCGTTGCATTTCAAATCTTTTCATCAAATTAAGAGTTTATTTATGTTTTTCTACACAATCAAATGCTGAAACAAAAGGTCAAGCAAATACGAAATGAACAATCATTCAAATTTTAAGAGATACATATTTTTCAAACTATATTGAATGTTAGAAAATTGAAAATATAAACTATGTGAAAAAGAAGCGCAGTAAGAGTTTTGGTCTTTTAATTTTAACATCGTGTTAATTATTAGTATGACAGCGACCTTGATTTTGTATGCACCAACGAGGCTCTCGTGTGTCGGTCGGAACTCCGGCGCTAGTTAGTCGATTGCGATGCATCAGAAACCTGGGCTCAACTTGCAGCCAAGAACTTTCGGGGTCAGACCAAAGTCTCTCCGCCAGCGCAGCTGATCTTGGCCATAATTTCGTGTCAACTGCCGAACTATCCACCCATGTTGACCACAGTACTGCTTCACTTCCTAAAACAGTATACAAGATGTCTTGCAATTAAAATTAATTATTATATAAACTCACGCCAAACGCAATTAATAAACTTACCCAAAATTGAGTCATAACTTTCAACATGTGACATTTTTAAAATTTCCTTTGGAGAATGGCTATAAATTTGCTTCCAATCGATTTGTGAATCACATTCGGGAGGATTAGAAATAGAAGAAACTCTGAAAGCAATTAACGATTTTTAATTAATCAATAGAATGTTCTTATTAATAAAATTTCCGAATGAATTACAATTTCATTACAATTGAAAATATATAACACTCACCCGCAACTAAGAAATAATGAATCATAATTTGAAAGAATAACCGAGTATTTTTGCTTGAGAAACTTTGCAATTTGTTGATCGTTACTACTCGAAGTTATTTGAAGCACGTACTTATTCGGGTCGATAATTCTTGGCTCTATAAGATCGCTTGCCCATAAAATAACTGGCATTTTTTTATCATTGCTACTCTTTATCAAAATATCGTAAGCTTGTGATTGGAACCGATTGAACAAAGCCCGAAAACTTTTTTCCGTCAAGCCATTAATCTCTGGTTGTTGCCGCATCCACTGCCTTATTTGTGAAGAAGAATTCCAGCATGCAAAATTAATATCATCAGCACCCATGTGAAAAAATATCGGATTAAAATCATTTATCAAATTTGAATAAATTCCTTTTAATATCTTGTACGTCTCAGACTCAATGGGATTGAGCTGACCGGTCAGCATGTTTGAATTAACGTCCCAGTTTTCGGGAAAACAAGTAACCAACTTTTCGTCTACCTAAAAAAAACAACAAACAATTTTTCAATCATATATTGTGACATTTGCAATTTTCTTTCATTTTATTTAATTATTACAAATTAAAAAAACTTCAATTACAAGTCATATATAATTTGTTGCTCTCACCCATTGCCAACCTTCTCCTACATGCGCAGGAGTGTTGAATTCAGGAAAAACTCGGACGCCATATAAAGAACCTATCTCAACAATATCTTTGATATCTGACGACGAGTAAATTTGATTAATCTCGAAGCTGCCGTAATATGACATGAGGGGGAAAGACTTGCTATGATAAGGGAAGCTTTGACTATCGGTCAAGTGTAGGTGAAGACTGTTCATCTTACTCATCGCCATGGCCATGATTGTTCGATAGATGACACTTTTCTCGATGAAGTTATTTGCCACATCCAACATAATCCCACGATATGGATAATTTGGTCTATCAACGATGCTTGCCTGTGACAACATCCGAATCTCACATATCCAGGTGTCATAGACGATTAGTTGGCTCATCGTCTCCAAAGCATGACGTGCTCCGAAATATGTAGCTGCTGTTACATTGACTCTTATCTGAGAAAAAGAATATCCATGGAAACATACGGAAAATGTTATTTCAAATAAGAGGACAACATTTTCCTTTTTATTGTTTTCTATAAGTGAAACATTATTTCAATACATACAATGTTATCAGAATTTAAAATTAATAAATAATAATTTAACACGCAATAAAATGCATTAGTTCAAAATTAATTACGAGAAATTTAAATCTTTCCAATTTACAGTGCTTCGGCCTTGAGTGGGGGACATTTGTTTAGAATAAACTTCATTTTTATGGTTGTTATTTTTTTATCGACTGTCATTTTTATATGTCACCGTTACAATTGTTGTCATTTAAATGTATATTATTTCAAAACAGTAATAATATTTATTTAAGTCGTTTTTTTAAATACAAACATTTATCATTTGGACCATTTTTGTAGTGCTCGTTTCCCTGTACACGTTTTCTACAACATTTATTCGAGTTGACCGATTCATTGTCACAAAAAATTCAAAAATGAACAAGAGTTTGAATCTTACAGAGTTTTCTCCCATTTCTTCAACTTGGAGCTGGTAACTTTCATCGGTGTGAAGTTCAAATTTAGGATAGTCTTTGTTTTTCAAATTGATTCGAATTCTGATTCCAAAAGCGCCATCCTGGTTTCTTCTCTTGACGTCTGTTGCTATTCTTTTTTGTATCACGCCAAGAAACTGTCTTACATAATTTCCCACAACTGTCTCTTTGTCGACCCCGTGAACGGACATATTCAACGGATTTATAATTACTAATTTATTGCCCAAGGTTACTCGCCCTGTCGGTCTCGGCCAAAGAGGTCCAAATTCCCCACAAGTAAGCTGACATATTTCAAGAGTTTTTGGTGAACGTGTTGCACCGGTAATCTCTTTTTTAATGCATACATTATCGACGCATTCGTATTGCCACGGTGAACTGAAAAATCAACATTTTACTTTAACATTTAACAAAAATTGATATTTCATTTTGAATCCATTCTTCAAACTTACCCAGGTGAAATACAATCAATGGTATTTAATATGAGAGCAAAATAAATCATAAGAAGAGCAAAAGTAAGACTCAACATTTTGAATGAATTTCTTTTGAATGAAAAAGTGACAAAAGTTATTTTTTGATATGCATTTTAAATAATGTTGGTTATAATTTTTCGTCAAAGTTTCCTTATTAATTATACACATTAACCATTATATCACTTGTTTATTTATGACGCATTTATTGTTTTCGCTAAGGTCGATCATAAATTACAGTTTACATTTAGTATGCAAATTATATAGCAATAATAATATTATCGACTAATATTATTGACCAAATATATAAAAAACTGAAATTAAACAAAAATGTTTCTATACATATCTAGAATGTTTATATTAATGGATGAAAAAATGACTTCGATATCGAAATATCTCAATTGAAAAATGAAACATCGAATAAAAAAAGATCATTAGTAACAGGCTCCTTGATTTTGAATGCACCATTCAGGTTTTTGTGCGTCAGCGATGATTCCTTTTCTTGCCAGTCGTTCTCGATGCCAGAGGAATCGGTTTTCTGCATGGTGCCAAGCAAAGTCTGGATCGGTCCACATTCTTTCAGCCATCGCCGCTGCTCGGGGCCACAATTTGGTGTCTACTGCCGGTCCTTCTACTTGCTCTGACCAAAGTGTCGCTTCTGACCCTACAATTCGCATTTAAAAAAGGAGTAAACAATAAGAGTAAAACAACAACAACAATAATAATAATAATAATAATAATAATAATAATAATAATAATAATAATAATAATAATAATAATAAATCGCATAATGAAACTCATATAATTGAACCCACGGATTCTAAAAGGGCACTTGCGCTCGAACAGCTATTTTTCAAAACTAAAAAGTATAAAGTATATTGAAATTTAAAATTTTCTCGATACTTTTTTATTTTGAAAACATAACCTTTCGAGCGTAAGTGCCCTTTTAGAATCCGGAGGTTCAATTAGTAACCATAAATGTGTCATATGTGATAGGGACCATATTTGTCCATGCATGACTTATACGAGTAACCTAATGTTGAATAAATATGGTCTCATATGTCTACGAACTGAATCCTCTATGTCGCATCTATATATTCATATATAAAACATATGTTAAAAAAAAATTAATTACCCAATATTTGATCTCTTTTAACACTCGTAATATTCCTTTTTATAAGATCTTGAAGTACCGTTTTTGGCGAATTTTGGTACACTTTTTGCCAACCAATGTAAGGCGAACACCAGTTGTTTTCTACCGTTGAGCCGACCCAAGAAGCATATCTTGAAAAAGAAATGATTCATTGACTCAATTTGTATAAGTAATACAAATAATTAATTATGTTTATTATTTTAATTTAGATTGAGTTGTTATTATTATTGATATTCTATAGTATCACTTACCCACAATCAAAATACAAAGCATCGTAATTAGAAAAAATGACACGGAAATCGTTTGTAAGCAGTCGCTCAATAGTCACGTCATTAAAAGTGGTCCAAATCTGAACGATGTATTTGTTGGGGTTGAGGTACTTGAGGTTCTCCTCGTTAGTCAACTCGCTAGTCCAAAGGATTGCGGTCATTTCTTTTCCATCATTGGCTTTTATAAGCCTGTTGTAAGCCTCATCCTGGAAGTAGCTCCAGAGTTTGTAGAAATCAGAGTTTGTTGTGTTCCAACCTTTCATTACCATCCAGTCTTTGATCTTCGGCACCGAGTTCCAACATCCGACGTGTACCTCATCGCCACCCATATGGAAAATATCTGGTTTGAAGTCATCTATCATGTCCGTATAGATTCCTTCAAGGATCTCATATACTTTTTCTTTGATGGGGTTCAGTTGACCGCACGGTGGCTCAACACAAAAATTCCTCCAAGGCTCAGCTTTGAAACAGACAGTTGTTTCGTTGCCAACCTGAAAAAGAGCCAACAATCTTGCTTTTTAATGGAAATTGATGACTTTACAAAAGTATTCATCTTAAATTATTACCCATTGCCATCCTTCTCCAACATGCGCAGGTGCATCGAATTCGGGCAAAACTCTGACACCGTTGAGAAGGGCAAATTCCAAAATCTCTTGGATATCTTTGGAAGTGTAAACTTTGCGGCTGCTGTAAGCGCCGTATTTGGACAAGAGCGGCCAGGTTCTGCTGACATATGGGAAGCTGTGCGAGTCGGTGATGTGCCAATGCAGAGTGTTGAGTTTAGACATGCCCATTGCCTCAATGGTTCTGAGGATAGTTTTCTTGTCAATGTAATTTCGTGAGGTGTCCAACAAGATGCCACGATAAACATAAGTTGGACCATCTTCTATGTGAGCTTCCTTGATCATTTTTACTTCATTGTACAATTCATCGTGAATTATCAGTTGAGATAATGTTACAATTCCGTGACGTGCTCCGAAATAATTGTTTGCCAATATTGTTGCATAAAGCTACAAAAATTCAAATTAATGACATATTGTTCTATACTTAATTCATTTCATACATGATTCTACCATTTGTGCTCGTAAGTATAGGCCCATACATATAGATCCGCATATGATACCACCTTATATAGTTCTATTACATTTACGGTTCAATATATCTTTTTATAAACAGAGTTTTGTACATGAAATATGCCAATGCATATAACATCATATGGTTCCATATGCAACATTATGTATGAGTCCACTTGTGACATACAAATGTAAGTTTAAATTTAAAGTTAAAATTATATTTGTTTACTTACTCGATCATTTTCCTGCAATTGTATATTCAAAGTATAATTTTCGTTTGTATCGAGAGTGAGTTGAATCAATTGTGGATCGTTTTTTTCAATTTTGAAATTGATCAACAGACTAACATTGCCTGCATCTGCTTGAGAATCCGATAAATCTTTTATAAGTTTATCAACATTGCGCCTGAGTAGTTTGCTTACTTTGCTTTGACGAGCTACTCCTGACACCTCGATGTCGTGATAATTCAAATGCACAACATTATTTCCCATAGATACATGCCCTGTGGGCATTGGCCACAGAGGTCCCGACGTGCCGCAAAATAATTGGCATACTGCGAGAGATTGTGGCTCACTGTCGTTTTCAACAATCGCTGATTTTTCACACTTTCCTCCGGTGCAAGTATATTTCCACGGAGAAAATTTCCTTAAGGAAAAATTATAAGTAAAAAATTAGCAGTATTAAATATTTCAATTTAAAAACAATGTTTAAATGCATCATTATAATTTTAAACAATAATCTTGTTTATTCATTCATTGTAGTTAAAATGAATCTTTGATTAATCAAATAAGTTTCATTTTATGTTTTGATTGTGAAAATATCCAGTATAAAACAATTTTGTAATAATATATATATATATTATGAACAAATAGAATTAAATAGTTAAATAAATAATGAGTTCGTTTTTTTCATCTTTTCTATAATATAGTTTGTTTATGAAATATAGTGAACATTATAAGAGCAATTCTTCATAAAAAATATAATTTCTCCGACGAGAAAATAACTTTCACTTTTTATATATGATGATAATTTCTCATTTTTCAATGAGTATAAAATGAATACTTTTTGATTAAATATATTGTGAATAATTAAGAGAACTTACTGATGAATCTGTTGAGCATGATTGCTGCCGTTGAAATTAAGCAATAAAAGAAAAATTAGAGCTGCTTTCATGGCGCAGCGAAGGTTAATGTTAACGAGGAGCATCGAGACAAACTGTATTGTGCCTCGCGATGTGATTTTATTCTTCAGACTACTAAGGCGATGGCGAAAGGTATCGTGTGGGGGTTTCGTTCACGTGAGGAATAGTGCCCAAACCAACTTATCATTATTATTCAAACATTAAAACTTCATCTTATACTACTATGCATGAAAAAAAAAAAAAATAATAATAAAATTGTCGTTTTTAATGACAAGTTATTGTTTTCTCTGAAAATTATGCCTGATTATCATTAAAAAAATGTTTGGCAACTTCGACTTTTTCAGCAGTTAAAAGTCATTGTATTAATTCAAACATAATATAAAATAATTACTCAACTATTGTTGTGCATGATGCATAATTTTAATAAAAATTTATTCACGAAAAATAAATCCGAATTTGTCAAACTTCATTTACGTTTATCGTGCAAATCGAATTTCAATGGTTGTCATCAAACTAAGTGAATTTTCTGTGTACATAGAAAATTTATAATGCTTATTATAGTTTTTGCTCTCACGCTTTCACACGTATTTGATCTTAATGTCGTGATCAGCTTTTGTTCTTAATTTGTCTGTTTGATGGAAATTTCAACAGCATTCGAATTGAAAAATTGGAATAATTTATGTGAATGCCCTCTCCAAAAAACACTGATATAATTTATTTTCACACTTAACAGATACCTCACCGAATAGCTGTTAGGAAGAAGATATTGTACTGCGCGAATGTGAAACGAGTTTTTTAATATCGTCTTAAAATTGCATGCTCATAAATTAATCGATACCTGTGCCAGGAATTGACACAAAAAAACGAGTTGAATCTTCTTAATAGGCTTCAAAATTATTTCACTTTTTTTTAAATTGCTATATTTTAATTTTGCTATTATAATCCGATTACAATAATTATTTGTCTTTACTCCGGTAAATCAAATTCTTATACTTGTGCATAAAAACGTTGCTGGTTATTTAAGTTTGTGCAAATGTAACATGTAAATTCTCATATTAAAAAGATCTATAGATTTTATTCATGAGATTAATATTTTACAAAATTCTTGAAATTCTTATAACTTTATTTCCGCTTTTTGATAGATAAAATAATGTTTTTCTTCTGTTTATTGTTCAAACTGTTTTATATATTATTTATTTATGTGAATCCATAATTTTTATTAAGCGTTCGGTGAATAAAATAATAACAATGACAAAAAATAATCCTTCTATCAAAAAGACTCATCATCAGTATGCAAAAATGATTCAAACCTTTTTTCTTGGAATTTAATATTGTCGATAAATAACTATCAGTTCATTGGTACGTTTAGCTAGGCAAGAGAAAAAACGATTAATCATACGGACAGAATTTGATTCAATAAACCAGTTCAACGAATAATTGTTACTGAATTGGAAACTAATTGTACAATTAAAATTATGAATAATTACCAAAAAATTGTTACTTATAAAAAAAAAAAAAAAAAAAATCAAACAAACAAACAAAATATTTGTTGATGAATGAGTTGATTTAATTCTAAAACTGTAAATATAATACGATTTTACAAAAACGACCATACTCTGGAAACAAATTTCACTGTAAGGATTTTATTATAATAATATTGATTATAATTTTTTGTTGAATATTTATTTTGAAGTATATATTGCAATCATTTTAATTAATCACAAAAAACTTATTTTATTATGTACAGAAATAATTGGTTATAATGATATATTTTATAATAAACCAATATGAATAATTGGTCCAATATGAACGATTGATTGGTTTAGATCCAACGGTTGAATTGTAAAACAAGCAATGACACTCATCTTTGAAAATATCAAATGTTATTTAACTGAAATAAATTGCAGGATTTGTCTATTTTTGTCTAACGAATAACTATTAAGTATTTATATAAAGAACTAAAAGAAAGTTACAACCTGATACAATTGGACTCAATTCAGTTAAATCCAAACTGATGCAACCAACAACCGATTCAAATCAATAAATTCTAAAAACTTACTTTTTCAAATATTTCTTGTTTCAGTTTTGTTTACAATTCAGCATCGAAATTTAAATCCAGTTTTTGAAATGTTGCGTTATTATTTAAAATATGACAATGAATCCACCAGTTGAGGAAGATTAATAATCAAATAAGTATTATTCATCTCCTCGAATCGCTCTGTACTTATTGAGCTCATTAGGAAATACCCGACTAAGCTCTACCAATAGATTCGCTTTGAATTTACGATACGCGTCGATTTTGCCTTTGACTTGTTCATTTTTGGTCAGGGCTTTTTCGATGCAGTCCTTTGTGTAGAGTTGCGGGTTTCTGCCTTGATCAATGTAACTGCAAAGAAAAGAAAAATTATTTAAAAATTTTGAATTTATTCAATCTTTTATAATTTGTCTAGAACAAGTTCAAACTTACTCGAACACTTCTAAAGGTACGTGGACATCCTGCACTTGGTTTTTGAGTTTGTCAATTTCCTGTAGTCCATTGACCAAACCATTTCTGAAATGTAATCACTTATTGTTTACAAACTTTTTCACAAATTTTTATCGGTCGTCAATTCATAGGTTATAGTTGTAAAAAAAAAATAAAAATAATAAAAAACAACCATAAAGAGAAAGTAATAAAAATGACATACATTTTTTGGTTCAAGACATTTTGCCCCTGCGGTTGGAAATCGCTGACAATGATTCGAATCTGTCGAACGTTCTCGATAAACAACTCAAGTTGGGTTTCCAAATTTTCAAGCACAGACGTCATTTTACTTTTATTTCTTTTCTAGCGAACAAAATGTTAACGTGTCTGCAACGTTTTTTCTCAAGAACATATAAAAACAACCGTATGCAACGCACTGTATTTAACTGATCAATTATATATATAGGCATATAAATTGGCCCGCATCACAACATAACACGCTCAGAGAGACAAAGACATCCAATGTGATGTCCTTTTCTCTTGCTTTTTTCCGATTTTCATGAAAACTCACCTTCAAAACAGAAAAACAAGAAATAGAAAAATAATTACTTTTGAATTTCAGAATACTTTTCCACTTTTATGTTTATTTTCATCTAAATGTTTTGTCTTAGAAATTGATTTAGATTAAAAAGAGTTTAGAATTTTGAGAAGAAAAAAAATAAAAGCGAAAAGCATCATACTTCTCGCGGTGGGCGACAGATGACGCTGCAGAGAGCGAGAAAAGGAAAAAGTTTAGGAACACGCCGTGACATGGAACAATTATAACCCGTTCTAGAATTTACGACCGCGCAAGAGCGATGTTTCTTAACACACACACAAAACATGGCTGAAGATCATTGCCTCGACGACGCAGAGATTAAAATTGTTGTGTCCAAGTGTTATTAATTGCGATTCATAAACTGATTGCACGTGCGGACAGTGAATTTCGCAGCGATAGCGCGATGTCTTCGATACACTTTGTGGTGCACCCGTTACCCGGGACCGACGACCAGTTGAACGACAGGTAAATCAACATCATGTCCCAAGAATAAATGTCGCGATGCGCGATCACCAGCAAGCCCAACAATGCGCGCCCGCATCTCTGTCCAAGTCTCCTCTGCAAAACCCCAGCAAAACCGTCCATCCATTTTGTTCCTCCTCATGGCTGCTTCTCTAACGTTCCTTTTACTCATCTGCTTCAAATTTCTCTAACATATGACGCGCACTTTCTTTCTTCTCTCTCTCTCTCTTCGACTTCTTGTATCTTTTTTTACACCATTCATTAGCTCTCTTTGTTCACAAAAAATATCAATAACAGACCAAAAAAAATTCCAATTGTTTATTCACCGACGGTCTCGTTTGTTTTTATTCTGAAAAGATGGGGAGGGGGGGGGGAGAGGGAAAAAGCACACAGAGCACATGTTTTTGTGCAAACCATTGTATATTATTGTATATTGTCAAAAATGATCATCTTTGATTTTTTTTTTCATCTTTTCGATGATTTTTTTTTGTTGGTCAAGTTGCAAGTTAATCCTTGGAAATCGCTAATTTCGTATTGAAAGAGTCGTAGTGCTGATGAAACGGTGTAAATTAATAAATAAATGTTGAATTGTTGGGTAAATGTAGCTATTAATTACACGTTGTTATGTAACTTTAAAAAGAGAGAAAAGAAAAATTATACTTGATGAGTCACGTCTAAGTTCATTTGTTAGAAATGTCTTTCTGAACAGGAATGTTAATATTTTGGTTTCTCCTCTTTATTTTGCAGGTTGAAGGAAGTATCAGAAAAGATCAACAGATATGGATTCGTAACGCCGGCAGCATTTACTGGATTGAAAACAATGATCAAGCGAATTGTTGTTGGACCGACACACATTGCTCTGCTGACTGAAGACAACAGAGTTTGTCGTGTTGCGTTCACAGTTTTGTACGATCGATTGGATCTAAGAAAAAATGAGCCCAACAGGAGGTATAGGAAACAAAAACGAATCATATTGATAAATAAATGTTTAAAATTTTGATAAAAAAAAAAATAATAAATAACCAAGAAAATTAGGAAACGAATTCAAGTGGATAATCAAGTGAAATATCAAAACAATCTGTTAGAAAAATTGATTAAATTAAATCTGTTTCATAAAAAATCAAAAAATATAAATGTAAATGAAATGTCAGAAAATGGATTAAAATCTAATACAATGTTAGGTGTTAAATTTGTCAGAAAAATAAACGTTTCATTAAATCTAACTTGAATGACAACATAAAAATCTATGAAAAAATTCGATGCACATTTGTTATCATTTTTGACATGAGACTGCCCGTAGGAAACGTCTTAATCTTTTTCTAACGATTTATCAGACAGGCATTGTAAATGTGGTTGAAATGTTTCAGTAGTAGCAAAAGCAGCCACTCTGGCAACGCAAACTCAACACCGAGCAGCAGCAATGGCACAGGGAGCGGCAGCGTGAGGACAATGACATCAACGCGATCCCGCAACCGTATAATGCGAAGCAATTCGGGGATTCGCGGAGGCAGCAGTGGAACAGGGAGCAGCGCGAGTGGCAGGATAGGACCGCCTGGAGTCATCATGGGCAGCAGCAGCGGTGGCAGTTCCAGACCTATCGTCTCAGTGCCTGCACCCTATGTCCCTGATGAACTCATATCCCAAGCCCAGGTTGTCTTACAAGGAAAAAGCCGCAACCTCATTATGAGAGAGTTACAGGTTTATATAATGATATAAATATCAGTGATGATTTAACAAGATTTTCAGTTTAATAAATTAATTTACCTACAATTCTGAAGCGCACCAACTTGGATGTAAACCTGGCGGTGAACAACCTCTTGTCACGAGATGATGAAGAAGGAGATGATGCGGATGACACAGCAGACAGTTACGTGCCAGAGGATTTGATCTCTTTGCTCGACGGAGGTTTTAGCAACGAGCATTCGGTCATAATTGACGCGGACTCAATGTTCTCAGAGGACATGTTTGGATATGCCGGAATGAGAAAGTTAGTTGACACATTTTCGATCGATTACAACTCATCATGTCTACAACCATTTGATCTCAGTTCACATACTAATATCATATTTCAAATCTTTCAAATCATAAATCCTAAATCGTTTAGATTCAATTTCATCGATTATCTTATAACTTAATTAACTGGTATTGTGCCATCAGTTTTGTAATGTTAAGATTTATGATTTTCGAACGATCTATTTTAATCTTGTAAAAGTGTACTTTCTTCATTCAGTCGTGGAAGCTCGTCCCGCCGGCTCGGCAATGAGCGGGACAACGAACGCACCACCTCGGATCGGGAACGTGATCGTGACAGGGAACGAGACAGTTTCAGTCGTTGGCGTGAGCGACAATATTGTGGACCCAGACGCTGGCTTGAATCAGCTCTCAAGGAATCATGGGAAAAGGATTCTGGTACACATATAAATTTGGCTTACTAATTATTCACAAAAGCAACTACAATTTTTTCAACTATCTATGTGTGGATTATTATTTTTCTTTACAGACACAAAGAAAAAAGAGTTGGCATCGCAAAGTCCTCTTTGGATTTCTGACGAATTAGAATGGTGGAACGAGAGGAGCTCAGAGACAACTCCACGATTTGTGCAGATTGCTTCACTTTACAGTGAACTTATTGCAATCTCTTCGACTGGTCAACTGTATCAATGGAGATGGGCTGATTTTGAACCGTACAAACACTCTGAGGTTAGACACGCCCTCCGTCTAGAGGTATATTAGACAATTTAGAATTTCATATTTTAATTTCTGATTCGTTATTTTGCAGAATCCAAACGTGCACCACCCTAAAACAATTCCGCTTGCTCTTACAAACGAGAAAATAATTAACATCTCTGCTACGACGATTCGTTGCTCGGTGAGCACTGAGTCGGGAAAAGTTGCCACCTGGTTAGACGAACTATTAGGCCATGTCGCTGCTAGACTCGAACATCCTGCGCAAGCTTTCACAGAATTTACGCTCGACAAGATTGTTTCCCTTCATACATGTGCTCTATATACCGTCGCACGCTTGGAAAGTGGCGCTCTTTACTGGTGGTGAGTATCTGGCTTAAAGGGACGTTTTAGTGAATGATGAAAAACGATGAGAGGAAGGAAGAAAAAATTATTGTATTGATTGTTTCAAATTTCATTTTTTACATGGTTCTTTTTATTTGATTTTGATTTAAACTACATAGAACGTGTTAAATATATCCAAAAGCAAAAAGTGTAACTAATTAGTATAATTTTAGACCTATTTTCTTAAGATATTCTATGATTTTTCACACTTAAAACATGTGAAATCACTGGTTAGTGCATTCAGCACCAAGAGTATGAAGAACAAATTACCTAGGAAAATTGTTTTTAACTTTTACATATAGAATTTTATAAACAATCAACTGAAAAATGTTTGATTTTCTTGCTTTTTTTCGGTTTGTTTGTCAACATATTGCTGTTAACTTTTCAGATTAAGTACTAGTAATATATCTTTAAAAAAACATTAAAATCGATTTAACATTGTTATAAATTTGATGGACATTTCCTTAAAAAATGTATATATTTTGTTTTCAATTTTGTTTGATACAAAAATTATTCACTTTATTATTTACATAATTGAAATTTAATGTTTTATATTTTAAAAAATTCAATGTTTTATGATTTTCTTTCAGGGGCGTTCTCCCGTTCGCGCAAAGAATGAAAGTGTGGGAGAAATATAAAGCAAAGTCTCAAAAACACAAACCTTCGATGAACGTGTCAACAGAAATAACTTATGGAACTCACGTGTGCATGAAAAATAGTCCTATCTATCAACCCGGTGCTATAGGTCAATTTCAATACTACTTTTGTTTGCTTGTTTCTCTTTTAAGAAATGTTTGTTAATATTTTTTGACATTAACATTTTTGCATTTAAATCACTGTTTACATTACAGCTTTCACCATAGCAAATGGTGTTCCGAAAGTCGGTCAACTACTCACAGCAGTGTGGAATCTAGATGCTGTCTGTCGTTTTAAAATTTTACCTGTAGGCATTGTGCCGGCTGCGGCTGCTCCCACCGGAAATGTGCCAGAGAAACGAGAATCCAACGGCAACGGCGGAACAACCGCATCAAACAAAAGCAACCATAAAGAAACGGCGGATAGAATTGATATGCCACCCCCGCCTTCACCCGCATCAAGTACCTGCAGCGACACCGGAAGTATCTCCAGCAGTCACAGTAATTAACAATTTTGAAATTTTCCGAGTCCTAATTCTAAATATAAAAATGTATGATGATTTTTTAATTAATTGTAATCATTTTCAGAACGTCAAAAACGCGCGGCCCCTAAGAGCGACGGCGAGAATGAAAAGAAAGACGAGGAAGACTGGCATTTAAAGGATGTTGTTTTCGTTGAAGATGTTAAAACTGTGCCTATCGGGAAAGTCATTAAAGTTGATGGATGCTACGTTGCAGTCAAATTTTTCTCAAAGGATGCTAAGGAGAAGGAAAAAGAATCGAAAGAAAAAGATTTCAGTACGTCTGATTTCAAGGATATGACAGCGGAAGAGATGATCAAATTGCTTGCTGACTGCAGACTTTTAAGAAAAGATGAGTTACAGGTACGAACACTTTTAAACGCTTGTCATTTTTTAAATTTTTACTTATGTTTTTAAAAATGTAAAAATATTTCAGGTGATCAAGTCGTCTATGAACTCGCGTGCACCCGACTGTTTTCAGAGGACTCCAAGAAGGGTCAATATCCCGGAAAGTTCAAATGAAAATTTGCTAACTATTGCCATAGATGGTCAAGGTATTTTCGTTACTAGTTTTAAAAATATATATAATTTAGAACTCAAATAAATAAAAGTGTCAATTAATTTGTTAGATGTAAAATTTAAATAAACATTTGAAATTGTTAAATAGGTATCCATGGAATTTTACGAGTTGGAAATAAACTGAGTTACGTTATTTACAATTTGAGTACTCGACGATACGTGCAAGATTGTTACATTCCATCTGATATCTCATCATTTCTTGGTCTCCAGCCTCAAAACATCAGTTTGACCAGTGCTGGAGAGGTATGCAAAATATCACTTTTTTAAAGAATTGAAAATCATCATCTCATTTTCATTTTCATTTGACTTTGTTTTGCAGAACACTGAGTGTTCCATGATTCTGCGAGATGGAAACAATACAATTTATCCGATAGCAAAAGACTGTGCTGACGTCATACGTGATCCCAATTGGCTGGACTTGGTGCCGCTTCTTTGCATAGGTGCTGCAACTATTCCAATTCCCAATCAGTCTTCATCAAATCTCAAAAACCAAGTAGCTGTGGTTGCTTTGGCATTTGACAATCTTTTACTTATGCCACGTATTCTGCGATGTGATTTCGACGGAGTCAAACAGATTTTCTCAAACATTGAACAAGATCTAAGTACGAATTCTTTTTACTAAAAAAATGTTATACCAGAATAAAAAAAATGTCCGGAAATTGTTATATGGAAATGTTTATATAAGAGTTTAAATTTGAATTTTTGATTGCAGAAACAAATGCTGCTCAGATGCAGTCAATTTTAATGGAAAGATGCGATGGAAACCGAAACATTCTCCACACGTGTATTAATATGTGTGTACCAATTTCAAACAAAGAAATAGAACAGGGCATCGAGCATGATATCGTTCAAAATACAGTAGATGGAAATAATTCTGCACCGATGGAAGAACCAATTTCAACACTAAGTTGGCCGCCAGAAGCTTTTGACAACACCTCAGGCGAGGAGGATAGCCTTTTGAGCATTGGAGTTGCTAGCATTTCAACACTGAATAAATCCGGATCCAATGCCAACAATACTTTTATCATTGATTCCGTTGAGAGACGCAACAACGCACTTCTCATTCTCAAATATATGTGCGAGAGTCAAGTACTCGCTCCTCATCTGAAAGAGCTGTTGTCTGCAAGGTAAATGAGATTCAATTATTCTTTTTTAAATCCATTACCATTTTTATTACACCATACTCTTGTTGAATCAATTTGTTTGATTCAGTGAGTTTATTTATTTCAATAATTTTGATTTAACAGAGACGCTCAAGGACAAACACCGTTAATGTTGGCGGTATCAGTTCGTGCATATCATGCAGCTTCAATTATACTAGACACTATTCAGAGGGTCGGCAAAGATAGTAAGGACTGTTCGTCGATGATACTGCCTAGTGATGCCAACCTGGATCTTTCACCACTGTTTGTTACTTGTTGCAATGATACTTGTAGTTTCACTTGGACTGGACCTGACCATATCAATCAAGTACGTAATTATCATTGTTTCAATACTATCATAAAAATTAGAGAATTCATTAGAAAACAATTGAAATCTAAAAATGAAATAAAATCACTAAAATTTGAATGATGAAATTGAATTTTGCAGGACATCTTTGAATGCCGAACATGCGGTCTCACAGGATCGCTTTGCTGTTGCACAGAGTGTGCACGAGTATGCCATCGCGGCCATGACTGTAAGCTAAAAAAGACTTCGCCTACAGCCTATTGCGATTGTTGGGAGAAGTGCAAATGTCGGGCTTTGATTGCTGGCCATCAGGGTGCACGGTATGACTTACTGTGCCGTCTGGTCACAAACACTGACCTTGCGACTAAAATTAACTCACGCGGCGAAAGCATTTTGTTGTTCCTCGTGCTCACTGTCGGCCGACAAGCTGTTGAACAAAGACATTTTCGTCCGGGACCTAGACAAAGATCAACATCTGCTAGCAGAAAAACACAGTCTGATGGTATACTTCTATCTAAAGCTTATATATAACTTTTGTTCGAGTAATATAAAATTATTTTTATTTTACCGTTTCTCTGTAGATAATTTTTTTAATTATGTGTATGGAAAACAAATTTTTCTGAAAATAAAATGCGTTTGTTTTTTTTCTTCAGGGATGGTAGCTGAATCTGATATGCCAGACCATGATTTGGAACCACCACGATTTTGCCGTCGGGCTTTGGAACGTTTGCTTAATGATTGGCCTGCAGTGCAGTGTACCATAATGGCTGGAATTTACGAAGAATCAAATGCCCAACAACTTTTTGGCGATCAAGGCCAAGCTTGTCGTCAAAGTGGAACAGCTTTACTTGACAAGTTCACCCATTTGTTGCTGGTCAAGTGCAACGCTGAAGGGGTATTTGCCAACGTTTAACAATATATTATTTTTAATTGCAAACTTTTTTTTGAACTGATAACAAATAAAATTTCTTTCAATCTTCTCAGATGTTGGATACACTGCTTACGACCCTCATTCGAGAGATGCAAAACGATACCATTCCTGGTAGAAAAGAAGAAGCTACAGCTGTGGCAAGAAGATTTGTTCGTTCTGTTGCACGGATTTATGTCATTTTTACTATTGAATTGTCACCAAATACAACCAAGGGCGGAAAGCGTGGAGGGTGAATTGAATTTATATGAAAAAATTGAAATAAAAAAATAACAATTTTACATGTACATTACAATTAAATTTTAATTTTATTGTAGAAACACACAAGCAGAACAACCACTTCTGAAATGCCAGCGAATCTTTCAAGCTTTGATCAAACTTGCTGTGGAGGAACTTTGTGAAACTGCAGATTCGCTAATAACGCCTGTGCGACTTGGTGTTGCTCGTCCGACGCCGCCATTCATTTTGAGCACAAATGCCGTAGACGTTGTAAATAGCTCGGAGGAACTATTTTCGATCGAGCCGCTTATACCTCACAGTGGGGTGAGTGGTCAATCGTTGGATGCGGCGATGCAAACGCAACAAGGTAACAACAATATTACAATTTCGAGGGATGTTTCGACGATGGACGAAACAGAAGGGGCTGAAGGTAAATTCACCGGCCTTTGTGAACAAGCTTTTATCCTCGATTTTCTAGCTTGACGTTATATATTATCTGAGCTAACTGATGATTGTTTTTTCTAGAAGTAGCGATGGATATGGACGGAGACATCAGCGAACATGAAGAATCAGTGGTATCAGGAAACGCAACCCAACCAATGGAAGTGGGAAACAATGTCGTGGAAGGAATCGGCGAGGATCCACCAGGCGACGGAGAATCTGACGCGGAGCTCGATTTGCTTGCTGAAGCCGAGACAGAATCCGACTCAGATGATAATCACAGCCATCAAGATGCTGCGACGCCTCAACGGAATGTTCAAGCTGGAGCTAATTCAAGTTCTGATGGTGGAATGGGTTCGATTATGATATACACAGAAGACGAATCAGGAGAATCAAGCCAACAAGAGGATGATGAAAGTGAAGCTGGCGAAACTGACGAGCAGGACAACGAAGAGATGATTGGCGAAGAGCAGCTCGAGAGACGAAAGTAAATATTATTGTTAATATTTTTAAAATAAAACAAATTTAATTTAAAAACCACATATATTAAGGGGAGGTGCGACCTAATATTGACGTAAAATGAAGTTATAATTTTTATAAATTAAAATTAAGAATAATATAAAACATGTTGGTCTTTTTCTGAATAATAATTCGATTAATTAATTATTAATTTATGATTTAATTTGTTAATTTTTCCAGTGGTTCATCTGGACACTTGCATAGAAACAACCTTGCTCCGATCCCGATGCAGTGGGCGATCCGGTCCCGAGAGACCAACACCCGAGCGACTGGTGTACGAGTTACAGGGAGCAACAGTGTCGTATTCATAGACCCGGCTTCGTTGCGAAGGTCAACGGCAACATCCGCGGTAGCAGCAATGCAGGAGCCAATCACAATGGGAACCACAGCCAGCAGCCTCGGTCGTGCTTTTGGCATTGTCATCCGTCTGATTGCAGACCTTCTGAGAATGATGTCCAAATACAAAATGCTAGCCCCCACTTTGCCCCGATTGCTTGAGGTTTCATACCAAGACACAGTTTACTTGCAAGGGTACCTGGAGAACCATCTGAAACCGACGTGGGATTGGTTATTAACCGTGATGGATGCGACAGAAGCGCAACTGCGCTTCGGAGTTTCGCTGACACACAGTGCTGATCCAGCACACCCAGAATACCCGTTAAATAATACGCCTGCTATGCCTGGCAGCAACTACACCGGCCTCTTTAATTCCTCCGCACTTTCGCTCACACTGCACGGTACCGCAGCAGCAGCTGCAGCTGCTAGAAATCAGCGCACCAGTGGCATCACAGCTGCGTCCAACATTTCTAACAACCAGGCCTCTACTCGTCTCACCGTCGGGTTTACTGGAGTTGGCGAACCACCACGAGCAAGCAGAGAACGCGAAGGTAAAATTCGACCAAAAATTTATTGTAAAAAAGTTGATGCAAAATTAATGAAACAATTTATTAACGATCGTTAAATTGTTGTTTTTCAGGTGGTGATGCACATGCTGCGAGACGCGAATTTTTGTCCTATTGTTTATCATTGATGCGCGCACATAACAGCGAGCACCGTGATAGTCTGCCCGTACTTGACGTATCGGCGCTTCGACATGTCGCCTACGTATTTGATGCACTAGTCTATTACATGCGATCATTGTCTGAGCCACTTAGTGCTAAGACAGAAACTCAAAAGGAATCGTCGCCATCGTACGCCGCTTGGAACGATCAAGTTAGTGACAAATATGATTCGGTAAAGTTTCTTTACCGAGAACAGAGAAAAATATTGTGTTTGACTTTTAAATATTTTTATTACTTTATTTATATTCATGATTTCCCTTTGTTATTATTTTATAATTGTATTACTTTTGTTATGTCATAATATGATCATATGGCTATATTAAAAAAAAAATTAACGTTTACAATTGAATTTGTACAGGATGAAAATGACAATGAAGAAAACGAGGAGGAAAATTTGACGACAAGTTCAGCAATGGAGACTGATTCATTAGATTACTCGGATCCAGTAAACGTCCCGATATTTGGGGCCAATGGATCCCCAGCTGGTTCGTCTGCTAAAGGCCGAAAACATCCATTCTTGCAGCGGTCCGATTCGACCCTTTGCCTCGGTTGTCCGCCGGTTGATCCATTTGATACGCCTTTAAGTGAAGCTCTGCCGCTCGCCGACCAACCTCACCTACTGCAACCTCACTCCAGAAGGGAAGATCTTTTTGGGGTTCCAAGGATTTCGAAGAGCACCAGTCCAAATAGTGGCTACACCCTTGAGGGATTGCCGACAAGACTAAGCCTGTCAGCACGAAACCATGATAATCAGGGAAACCCTTGTCTCCCGACTTTCAGCCAAGTCGTTCCGAGTTTTGGCATGACCGATGGAAAGAAAAATGGCGGCGATGATGGTGGCACTAAAGGAAATGTAAGTTTGATATTTGTAATTATGTTTGTTCGAAAAGTTAAAATCGATGACGTGTAGAAATATAACAGTAAAAAGTGGTTTGAAACTGAATTTCATGATTATGTGATTCTAGGACAAATCGAAATCGTCTGATAACTCAGAAAGGTTACTAGTGGAACAAGTTGATCGAGCTCCGATCATTGTTTCCCCAAATATTCACGGTGATGGAATCCAAAAAGGAAAATCTGAGAATTGTAAAGTGGGAAGAAGTGTTATTGTCCGAGCTGGGACTGTTAATGTAAGGTCCTTTTGTATGATTCTTTTATATGTTATAATCAATCATCCAATAATAAATAATCCAGATGGACAATCATATTTATAATTACAAATATATAAAGAATTAAATGTAATTTCTTTTATAGGACGGGAATAGCAGCAAGGCTAGTGGCTCTGAAATTCTGGTGATACCAAGCTTGCCATCATCGTCATCAGTGGCACAAAACGACGACCCAATGAATGCATCGATTCAAGTATCAGTCGCACAGGAATCAGGTGACTTGAACATAACAGAAAAGTTGGTCTCAACGATTGGAACCAATATGTCACATAACATTCTACTCGGACGTTGGCGTTACTCGTTGGACCTATTTGGTCGTGTCTTTATGGAAGATGTTGGTCTTGAAGCAGGTTCAATTGTTTCCGAATTGGGTGGATTTCCTGTCAAGGAAGCGAAATTTAGACGGGACATGGAAAAATTAAGGAGCTCACAGCAGAAAGATATAACACTTTTAAAAGTAAGTCATACAAACTAGATTAACAGATATCAAAATGAAAATTGAATACAATATAATACATAAATTTGTGTATTAGGTTGAACGCGATAGGACACAATTATTATTACAAACAATGAAAGAATTAAACACGCAATACAATTTGTACAACAGAAGAGCATCCAACATACCGCCACTGGCTGTGAGCAAAGTCAAAGTTATGTTTAAAGATGAACCTGGCGAAGGCATGGGAGTCACCAGAAGTTTTTATACAGCAATTGCAGAGGTATTTTTCGTTACAACGTACGTCAACAGTTAACATAATTTTGATATTCAAATTAATTATTTCTTTTTTAGGCTCTGTTAGCAAATGAAAAATTGCCGAATCTTGAACCGACCTTGGTTGGGTCTAAATTTACACAGTACAACGTGTTGCAAAAGTTGAAGAGTCGAGACCGTGATCGTGATTTGCGAAGACAGGTGAATATCTACAATAAGATAAACGTACCTATTGCTGTTATAATGTTTCTATTTGTGTTAGGTTTGATTAAATTCGTTTTCAATTTCTATTCAAAGTTGAGGATTATGCATAGTATTTATATAAAATTAATGCACATTTTAACTCTTCATTGACTTGCATTTTAAATACTTAAATTCTCAACAAAACTTATATCAGTGTTTAACTGACTTATAAATGATATAATGATATAAACTAGTACATTTTTCTTATAATATTTTTATCAATCCAAATTATTGGCTAAACTAAAATAATCTAAAATAATTATAATAAATAAAAAATTCATGTTGTTTTTTTTTTTAGACAACAAGATCAGGTGGAAAATGTCGCGAATCACGAAAAACTCTATCCTTTGAAGCTCGTTCATTCCATCCATCGAGCTCAGTGGAAGGTGCAAGCGGTTCTGGTTCAGGATCATCAAATTCGCACCAAAACAATGATCATTTGACGTTCCACCAACAGCAACTTGGGGACCGATTATATCCAAAAGTAAACAAACATTACATTTGTCAAATTATAAAATAGATTGTAAAATTCTGTTGCCTGACTTGCACTTGACGATCTTTTAATAATTATTTCTTACAATTACAGGTACTCGCTCTGAGACCAACGCTAGCAAAGAAGATCACAGGAATGCTGTTGGAGCTGTCACCAGCTCAATTGCTAATGCTGCTTGCTTCCGAGGATGGTTTGCGTCGCAAAGTTGAAGAAGCTTTCGAGCTAATTCAAGGTCACAATCAGGATTTAGCGAGCGAAGCGCTTTTGGATCTTGATGTATTCAGTTTGACAGAGCGCTGTGCTGCGAGTAAAAAGAAAATTGAAAATAGCATAATTGACGATGCTGAAGATAACGCCCCTTTGTTCTATACTCCAGGCAAAAGAGGATTCTACACCCCTAGACAGGGACGTGGAACGTTAGAAAGGTTAAGCGCATTTAGGAACGTGGGAAGGTAAAGACAAGAGTAGAGATAATGAGCTAAAACGATTAGCAAAACGAGCAGAAAATTTATTATTCATATTGCTTCAATTTTTATTTTCAGAATCATCGGTCTTTGTCTTTTACAAAACGAGCTTTGTCCTATATTTCTTAATAGACACGTGCTGAAATACATCCTTGGTCGACCGATCAAATTCCACGACCTGGCATTCTTTGATCCTGTAATATACGAAAGCTTGAGACAACTAGTAGTTGATGCGGAAACTAAAGATAGCAACAGTCTCTTTTCAGCACTCGATCTTACATTCAGGTAACTATTAAATTCTATTTTACTTTTAATTTTGTCTGTGATTAGAACACCACTTCTGTTCTTAGATAAATAAATTGAAATTTGAATTTTTAGTATTGATCTATGCCTTGAAGAAGGCGGTGGTTCCATTGAACTGATCTCGAATGGACGGGAAATCGAAGTGACGGCGACCAACGTTTATGACTATGTGCGAAAATACGCCGAGGTACGCATGCTCAAAGTACAATTGCGTGCTCTCGAGGCTATGCGTGAGGGTGTACTAGATGTGCTGCCAGAGAACGCACTGGAGGGATTGACGGCCGAGGATTTAAGATTGTTGCTCAACGGCGTTGGCGACATTAACGTGTCCGTGCTCATCTCTTACACTGCTTTCAACGATGAATCTGGCGAGTCCACCGAAAGGCTTGTTAAATTCAAGAGATGGCTCTGGTCCATTGTTGAAAAAATGTCACATGTTGAAAAACAGGATTTAGTAAGTTAATCTCATTTTCTTTTAGTTCCAAATTATTAAATTATGTACACACTTACACACAAAAATATATAAAACTCTATACATAAAGTGAAATATAAAGGGTTATGTAGATGTTTGTTAAATAAATTGATAAATTTTGCAGGTTTATTTTTGGACTGGTTCGCCTGCATTGCCTGCTAGTGAAGATGGCTTCCAGCCGATGCCAACAGTGACCATAAGACCTGCTGACGACGCGCATCTACCAACAGCGAACACATGCATTTCCCGCCTTTATGTTCCCTTGTACAGTTCACGACATGTACTGCGTCACAAGCTCTTACTCGCCATTAAAACGAAAGATTTTGGTTTTGTATAAAACAAAATACCAAAATTAACGATTTGTTATCATCAACACCAACTATCACAAACTTTCAACTGAAATTATAAAATATAAAAACCTTAAATGTGTACAAAAACAAACAAATTGAGCAGCACAGTTTCAACTGAACGGTGTAACAGTTGTCATACAATGCCACATTTGTGGCAGAATTTCACAATTTGTATAAAAACTCGGACGGTTTTAGAGATGATGAAACAATACAAATCTTCAATTTGTGAGGTCCTTTTTATCATCAGATGAACAATCTGAGATTCGGTGCGTATATATAGATATAAATATATATACTGAAAAAAAAAAAATAAAAAAATGCATATTTTTCCCATTTAAACGCTTATAAAAATATGCGTTTTTTATTTCCTTCAGTGTATAAATGTAAGTTTATGAATGAAAAATTAGTATAAATATTCATAAAAAATTATAAATATATAATTGTAGAGATTAAAGAATAATTTTGTCAGAGGAAAGGAAAAAGAAAACGGGGCAACAATTTTCTTATATACACACGTTGTACAATGCGACCCAAAATTGTACAATGATTGGTTATGTTTTATTAAGCCATGTAATGGATGTAAAATAAGATTGACCAGACAGCGCGGGGATGAAGCGAAAAATTTTTCTACAAATGTCATAAAAAGTTTAAATTTTCTTTCTCCTTTTCCTTGTTTTTTTTTTCTATTAATGCCATTTCTTTTTTTTACGAGAATTTTACATTTTTAGAAAAACGATGGGCTAAATTTATCATTTTTCTTTTTTTCTTCTTTCATTCCAAGAGCATTTCAACTCCAAAATACATATTCTTACAGATAACAAACACACTTTGGTGTAGTAAAATCTAACTTGAAATTTCATTTGACTTCTTATTGCGATGAAAAGTCAATCGCAAACAAAACGAATCTTAAATTAGCGTTATTTTTTCTTTCATCTCAATTCTTTCGTTATATTTTTTTTACTTCTTTGGTATTGTATGTATAGAACTGTAAAATTTTTGCCGAAACGCAAAATGTCAAATTCATGCTTACTATTTCATTTCAAAGTCAGTCTGCGGAAATATCCTATTAAATATAATAAAATGGATACAAATAAAAATATTACAAAAAAATCAATCATCAGTGTTATTATTCATTTAAAATCTTCTAGACTTTTTTGAAACGCGTTTTTTTTTTTAATCATGTCTTTTATGTTTATGTTTAGGTTTATGTGTTTTTTGTGCTTAAAACGTTACGGGAAATTTTATGGAACACTAAGAAAAACGTGGAATTTTGAAGTTTGTGGCACTTCACACCTTCAGTTCAGTCTTTGTGTAAACAGCATGGACTACTTCATGGGGAAATTCATTGAAAAATGTTGGATATTGCATGGATAATAATTTTTTATTATTTTCTAGATCTATCACTTTATTGAAATTAATATGTGTGGAAATTATTATGGAATACTTTGAAAAATTTTATGGGAAATCATTTGCGAAAAACTGATATTCCATGTATGACTTTATGTGAACATTTTATGGGAAATGTTATGGGATACTTCATATGAACATTTTGTTGTAACTATATAAAGGAATTTTTCATTATTGAATGATTTGTAGAACATTTTATGGGAAACCTTATGGAAAGCTTTTTTGGAGGCTGTTTTCGTTATGAGATATTCTATAGAAAAATTTGTTTA
Organism: Trissolcus brochymenae; assembly: GCA_030523145.1. Taxonomy (NCBI): domain Eukaryota; kingdom Metazoa; phylum Arthropoda; class Insecta; order Hymenoptera; family Scelionidae; genus Trissolcus; species Trissolcus brochymenae. The sequence continues at coordinate 6,655 of JAQQRF010000760.1, read as the reverse complement.
TGTTATGATAAATTTCATAGGATACTTAAAGGGACACTTTATGGGAAACACAAACATTTATAAACATATAAATAAACATTTTTATTTTTAAGTTATATGGGACACTTTATTTAAAAATTGGTGGAACACCAAGGCTTTTTTTTAATAAACTAGGGGGCGCTTTGAAGATAAGAATTTTTTATAAAAAAAATCAAACAAAATATGATGAAATAATCTGTTTCTGTTTGAGAAGCTTAAGTTTGTTTTTACTCAAATTTACTCAATTAGCATTGAAAATTTGAAATTTGATTTGTTAGAAAATTCACCCGTAATTTACCCGTGCAATTTATTCGTGTAATTTACTCGTGTAATTTACCCGTTAAGTTTACCCGTGTAATTTACCTGTTTAATATATCCGTGTAATTCACCTATTTAATTGACGCGTATTATTTACATGTGTTATTTAACCGTGTAATTTACCGATTTATTTTACCCGTGTAATTAATCCGTGTAACTGGCCGATTTAATTAACCCGTGTAATTTACCCGAGTAATTTATCGGTGCTATTTATTTATGAATTCACCAGTGTATTATTATTATTATTATTCTGCTTGCGAGGTTAAATTCAGAGATACCTAGCTTCCGCCATTGTTTCTCTATCCCCCTGCTTTAATGCCTACAGGATCTTGTCCTTGATTCCCACCCACTTTAAGAAAGTCAGTAGTTTGTCCAGGGATAGATCCTCGTCACTCTCTAATTGGATCATACCAAACACTTTCCATCTTGCGGCTGCCAATACCGGGCATACCCCCAAGACATGGAAATGAGTTTCCTCCACATCACAGCACCACCTGCACAGGTTGCTAACTGCCCTGTTTCGTTTGTGCTGGTAGCATCTCAGATCCCCGTGACCTGTGATGAAACCCACCACTTTTCTGGTCTGGGATCTGTTCATCTTGGTCAGATCCCTTAGCCACCCCGTGCTCAGGTTGCCCAGGATTTCCTTAGACCATCTGAAGCTCGTCGTCTCATTCCATATTTTGAGACTATTTCCTGCCACCCATTCTTCTATGGTGTTAAGACCATATTGGTATGGCGCATCAATGGCGGGGTATACGATCCCCTGCCCCGATGCCCCCGTTCTTGCATGCATACCGGCCCTCTCGTTGCCCTCATAGTCCGAGTAACCCGGCACCCACGTGATAGTTACCTTGTTCACGGTGGCCAGTCTATTGAGTGTATCAACCACCTTACAGACTAGCGCACTTCGCGCCTCTTTCCTCCCAAGTGCCTGAACAGTCGCCATGCTGTCCGTGCAGATCGTGATTCTCTGTCGGGATACATTCCTCCCGAGTAGCTCTTGTGCACATAATCCCACAGCCGCCAGCTCAGCTTGGAATATCGTGTTATGTTCCGTTAATGTATATGAGAAGCCATCTCCCATTTCCGGTCCACATATTCCCAACCCTATGCCCGTAGGTGTTTTTGATCCATCTGTATACCAGTTCATGCCACCTACGATCACCCGGTTTTCCTTCCAGTCGTCTCTTGTCGGTATTGCAACTTCATATTTGCTCCCGAAAAGATATCTCCTGGTAATTCTATCTATGTTCATGCGTTGGAGGTCTGCTCCCAGAGCCCTCCTCTCAATCTCTGCATGACCATAATTGCTACTTCTCCACTGCCCCTCGCACCTCAACCTGAGGGCCGATCTGCCTGCCAGCTTCTTGACCTCCTGGTCCAGGCTACCAAGGTCCAATAGCCTACACATGGCTACAGTGGGAGTACTTCTCCTCACACCCAGTGCTCCTCTGATAGAAACCGCTTGAACATGCTCTAGGCATTTCTTCAGAGTTTCACTTTCGGTTGCTTTTCACCATACAAGCGAGGCGTAGGTAACTACCGGTATCAAGAGTGTCTGGTAAAGCCAGATCACGTTGCTGGGTTTCAAACCCCAGGTCTTCCCAATAGCTCCCTTACACCTCATGTATATGTTAAGTGCCTTATTGCACTGTCTCCGCACTATTCCATTTCAATTTTTTATCTAGGTATACCCCTAGATATTTAACTCCTTCTGAATACGGTAGCGATCGCCCGTAGAAGTTAATCTCCCGAAGTCTTTTCAGTTTATATCTTCGTGTGAATATCATGATCTCTGTCTTACTCGGATTCACCGCCAGAGACCGTGTCTCACACCACTCCCTGATCATTCGTAGGGCAGCCTCTAGTCAATCCGGTAGTACTTCCTCATATTTACCTTTCACCAGGATAGCAATGTCATCCGCATAGCCCACCGTGAAAAACATCTCACGGCACAGCATGTTTATTGGCTCGTCAACAACTAGGCTCCACAGAAGGGGTGAGAGCACGCCTCTCTGCGGACATCCTTCGTTCACTATGCCTCTCACAGTTTTCTCATTCCACGTACTGTGGATTCTCCTACCTTCAAGTATGTTCATCACTCATCTTACGATGGTATTTGATAAGCCATGCCTGATTGCCGAGGTACCTATGGCTTCCCTTGTGGTACGGTTCAAAGCTCCTTCTATATCGATGAAGGCCCCCATAACCACCTCTTTTTGCTCCATTGCTTCTTCGATGAATCCATTGTGCAGTGCAGTCTCTGTGGACTTACCCATCTGGTATGCATGTTGGTGTGTACACAGAGGATGGTCTAACAATTCCACCTGTCTAATGTGCAGATCTATCAGCTTTTCCAAAGTCTTCAACATGAAGGATGTCAGGCTGATAGGTCTGAACTCTTTTACCGTAGTGTAGCTGATCTTACCTGGTTTTGGTATAAATACCACCCTGGTTTTCTTCCAGCTCTGAGGTACATATCCTATGGCCAGGTTCCCCCTCAAAACCCCGGTAATCATACCCAGGCATGAGTCGATCCCCTCCTGCATCTGCTTGGGAAAGACTCCGTCCGGTCCCGGGCATTTCTAGGGTTCAAAGCTCTCTATGACCCATTTCACTTTCTCCGGGGTCATCACCTTCGCTGCCAGACTCCAGTCGATCCTCCGTTCCGTGTCCTGTCTACCTCCGCCCTCAGCCAACTCCCTTTCTAGCACGATATCCGGGAAGTTGGCTTTGAGCAGCATTCGTAGTGTCTCTTCCTCGCAGTTCACATATGCCCCTGCATTATTCTTCAACATTTTTAACCTAGCATGTTGTCTTTTGTTAACAGTCGGGCCAGTCTGGCAGTTTGTCCTAGACTGCCCATTTCTGAACAAAAGTTTTCCCACGCTCTCCTTTTCGATGCTTTAACCTTCCTCTTGAAGTTTCTTTGGGCCTCTTTATATTCATCCCATTCCCTCAGGGTGTTCCTTCTTCTCGCCTTATTAAAGGCTCTCCTCACCACCTTCCTCAGCCTTTCCAGTGACCCATTCCACCAGAGGGCCGATTTGGTGGGTCTAACTGCCTTTGGTGGCAGTTATTTTCGTAGGCTCTGGTCATACTCGTGCCTAACTGTTGCACCGTCTAGACTAGGCCTCCTTCTGAACCATATCTACCTTTAAAGAGTTTGAACCTCTGTTCCTCCTTATACCCATCCCAGTCAGTATTCTTGAGATTCCTCTTCCAGGTTGTGTCCATTCTGGACATCTCCAGCCTAAATAGGATGGTCCTGTGATCGAATAGGGATGGTTCATCACTGACTCTCCACCCCTGGATGCTCTCCTCCAGTCTGAGACTACACAGGGCGAGATCCAAGACCTCCGCCCTGCTTCTCTTCAGTTGTTCGCCCCTGGCATTGTTGTCGGTCGAACTCCACACCTCATGGTGTGAGTTGGAATCACACCCGACAACCAGCCCAAGGTTTTCCCTCCTGCTATATTCTACCACTCTCGACACTATGTTAGTGGGAGCTGGCTCATCATGTGGAAAGTAAGCGAAGCATACCAGAAAGGGTCTCCTACTTCCTTCCTTATCCTTGATGTCTAACTTGATTGTTACACAATCCCTCGGGCTTAGTTCCTGTAACATAAAACTATTAATACCTCTGGTGATAACACATGCCCTAGCATCACCCATATCCGTCCCTACGTGCAAATCTCCCGTGGAGTTTAACCCCCTAATACGCCCACCCCATACCCAGGTTTTTGTATTAGTGCAATATGTGTTTGCATCCTTGCTATGCTACTCGCCAAAATGGCTGAGGCGCTCTTGCAGTGGTGCAAATTAATCTGTGTAAAACCCAGCATGGTGAGGGCATGTGTTGCCGTCCCCATTTTAAGGCTTTTTCACTTGACCCTTCTCATTTCGCGGTTTGTCTAGAGGTCGCACATGAATCTCCCCTACCCCCGCAAAGAGTTGGAAATGGCGGGCTTTGATCGCATCCAGAGATGGTTGGTCAATGCTCAGAACCAGGTATGCTTGAGGTTTTAAGGCCTCACCCCGGCTCATGACCACCCATTTGGATGTATCAATCCCGCCATTTTGAACTCGGATCGCCTTCAGCAGCTGTTCCACTGTGGCGATCCCTGGTGGTTGAAAGACACCCATCTTGTGTCTGATCCTTTCTCCTGGTTTCGCCTCCAGTTCCCCAGCCACACTCCTAAGACAGGTCTCGGCGTCGGCGCACACAATCACCATCGTCCCCTTCCTCGGGAAGGTTTCCTTGAATTGAGGGGTGATCCCAGCCCCCTCATCAAGCTCGAGCACCTTTCCGATGACGGCCGCCCTGATAGCCTCGCAGACCTCGGCCGGTATATCTCCGCCCAGGTATTCTCCACACGTCAGTGTGACCCTGGACAGGTTTGCCGTAGTCAAGGCGAACGAAGCCCCAGATCTGGGTGGCCCCTTCACCCTCGGTTTTTTGGGGGCATCCTCCTCCGTGGAGCTTTGAGGTCTCATTCTTTTCTTATCCACGATTTGAGGGAAGGGGGAGCCCGAGGTAGGACCACCCTCGGACTTCCCTTTCCCCTTCTTGTTTTTCTTGAACTTAGGAACAGGGAGTCCCTTCGCCTCCGCTTGCTCCTTCATCTACTTCCTCCACTGGGCCCCGCTGCGGCGTTTTGTCAGAGCCCCCCCCCCCGGTATTGCCCTCACTGTGAGGGGAGGGGAGGGACTATAATAAATACGTAAATAATCTGGGAGCCAGATTATTTACGTATCGGCCAATCATGCGACCCAGTTGACCGATCGGATCACTTCTTGGTCGTTCCCGACCAAATTAAACCTCCCAGGGCTCATCTCGTACCTAAGCCCCGGTATCGAGCTCAAAGCCCCGACCGTTACTGTAGAGGCGACCCGCTTGTAGTGCAAGCTCCAATGCGCCGTTCACCTGACCCCTCGCGGGGTCCTGATTCATTGGCTTTCCCGTTTATAGAGAAAGCCAATCCGCGAGATCGTAAACTAAGCTTCCATACCAACGACAAGGTCATGTGATCCCTAAAGGAGGTTCACCAGTGTAATTTCCGTATATAATTTACCCGTGTCATTTACATGCGTTATTTATCCGTCTAATTCACCCGTGTAATTTACCCGTGTCAGTAACCCGCGTGTATTTTACCGGTTTAATTTACCCGTGCAATTTACCCGTGCCATTTACGTATGAATTTACCCGTGCCTTTTACATACGAACTTACCCATGTAATTTACACGTGTAAATAAACTGTGCAATTCTCCTGTGAAATATGAACTTTACCTGTTTAATTTACCTGCATAACTTACCCGTGTAATTTACGTGTTTAATTTATCAATGTAATTCACTCGTGTAATTTATCTGTGTAATTCACTTGTCTGGTATAATTTACTTTATACTCTATACTATGTGTTTCTTTCTTCTCATTTTCTTCTTTTTTAGACTCATTTTTCCATCTTAACCCTTCTTTATTTTTTCTGCTTTATTTTTCCCTTTTCGTCTGTTTTCTCCTTCATTTTCTCGTCTCATTTAAATCCCCTCTTTTTCTTTTATTTTTCTATAAAGAAATCATTTTTTGTTTTTTTTTGTCCCTCTTTTTTTGCTTTTTGTTTCTTCTTTAATCTTTTTTAAAATTTCTTACCTAACCTTTCAGAAAATCTGTTTTTATCTTTGTTTTCTTCTTTTTCAAATTCCCTTTTTATCGTTTTTTAAATCACCTTCTCATAATTATTTTCATAAAACCATAACTGGGTTAGATAAATGAAAAAATGAAAAAAATAATTGTTTTCCTTTTTCCTTCCTTTTCGTCATATCCGTAGACAATTTCGTTCCTTTTTTTACAGCTAATAAGTTCTTTAAATATGGACAATTTTAGTATGCAGTATTTATATAGAAATAGAAATATATAGAAATAGTTAAAAACACGCAAATATATTCAAAATATGGTTCATATATACTGCATACCAAAAATGTCCAATGGGTCGGCGGGAAACTTTTTTTTAATATAGGTAGAAATTGTATTAAAAAAGTTTTCAATAGTTACATACATTATTACTACTCCATTATTACTATCCTTACTAATATATAAAAAAAGAAATATGTTTGTTTGTTTGTTTGTTTGTATGAGCGTGCATCACGCTTAAACGAAGTAATGAAACTATAATTGAGTGACATAGATGAAATGTTTAGAACCCCAGGAGTGCGATAAGTTATTCAAAAATTAAAATTGATGTATAATTTTTATAAAAAAATTGAAAAAATGATTTACAAAATCAAAACTCAAAATTTTAATTTCAATAAACTATAATT
>JAQQRF010000759.1:0-38061 GCA_030523145.1 Trissolcus brochymenae | reverse complement strand
TAGTACGTGATACTTCGAGTATCCTTGCCTTGAGCTCGTCTAGATCAGCAGGTTTTGTTTCGTAAACTTTGCTTTTCAGATAACCCCAATAAAAAAAATAAAATAAATAATAATAACTAAATAAATAATAACTAATAATAACTAACTAATAAATAAACGGCCGTGGGGGTGGGGGCGGGAAACTGGTGCCAATCGATAGCTTTTAAAAAAATATTTCACACTTATTTTTTTGTTTTTCCGTTTTTTTGTAATTTTTCAGAGATATTGGGGTGGCCCGGGACTTTATATTCACCATCGAGTTTAATCATGTCAGAATTACAAAAGTAAGTAATCGATTAAACAAAAGATTTTTATTGTTTATTTATATTAAGTTCTAGTTACCTATTGTTTGTTTATAAAAAGTAATGGCCATCTTTTTTCTTCGAAGTTAAAGTATATTCACATCCAACATTTTTTTTCTTATTTCATTAAATCATAAATAATATTTCCAACAAAAATGAAGAACGAAATATTTTTTGACCTTCAAAAATACTGTTTGCATAAAAACAGTGTATTTTTACTGATTCAATTTAATTTTGTCAAAAAAAATAGTACTTTTTGGAAAGATGTAAATATAACCTTCAAATTTCATAAAACATCCATGCAAACATTATTATTATTAACTGGTTATTTTCTCCAGACTCAAAGATGACACGCAGTATCTAATCATACAATTTTGTGAGAAAATGGAAACAGGTAAAAAAAAAGGCACGAAAATTGTGAAGGCTGTACCCCGAACATGGATAATTGACGATGAAAGTAGACTATAGCAAAGCGAATCGTTTTTTTAAATATGCTAAACAGTTTTTTACATACATTTGTAATCGTTTTTTTTTCTGTTATTATAATAGTTGATTTTCAACAAGCAAATAGGCGTTTAAAAAAGTCATACGTGACAAGTGACATTATTGATATCTGAAACAGAAAAGAAGTTACAGAAAATTTCAAAGTTTCAGCCAAATAAAAAAAAAAAAGAAACTTTCCAAGGTGAAGATATCATTTTTACGAATGAGTTAATTGGTACTGCTGTTATTTTTAATTTTAATTAGCTCAATTTTGATATTTTTTTTTATTATTTTCCATCAGGTGTTTCTATAGTTTCCGCTAAAACCAAAGTCATAGAAGTTTTAATGTCTGCATTATCTAGCGATGCTGAAACAAATGAAGAAACTCTTCTTTCGAAACAGAAAGGTTAAAAATTTTAACTGATGGATAAATATGTACAATATTTTTATATTTTTATTTTCACTTCATCAAGCTCAGATTATATATGTTGGGAAAAATCGATTTCTATTGTACTTTTAATTTGTGTTGTTCCATTAACATTAAATAATGATACTGTAGAAGACGACTTCAAGTTCCATTCAAGTATGAATCCTCCACAAATTTCTATTCAATCTTCTCCTCTCGAAAACCCTGTTTGATAAACAAAAAAATCTCCTCCATACCTTGTGTACTGGACTTCAGCGGTGGACTGTATTTTGGCGTGATTTCAGTGTCAATTTATAATTAGGAGCAACTCAAAAACTACAAAAGAAAAAGAATGCAGATACTTAGCAAAGAAATTAACCAGCAAAAACAAAAATCAAATTTAAAGTTACCAAGTTAAATTTAGTATAATGCAAGACAAGATAGGCTTTGATTATTTTCCAGAAAAGCGATAGTATTTACCAGGAAGGTTGAACAAATAATTGGAACAGAGAATTTTGCGCCAAATGCGCTGGGAAACCCATGGATGGACTCATTACAAAATGTGCAAAAATTATAACTGTGAATCTTACAAATTTGTCAAGAAAAAGGTTAATGGTTGAACTTGAGCCCATCCACAATAAAACCCCAGGGATCCTTTATTGAAAAGCAAAATATAACATACTAAATTGCAGTGCAAAATACATAAACAAAAGAAAAATAAGTGCAATTCGCACCAGCAATTTCGCAAGGAAAAATTTTAGTTTAGCAACAAATGCAAAAATGCCCTACAACAAAAAAATATACAGTTGGCGGTTCAAATTCTATAATATTTCCAATATCAATACCATCATTTCTGATAAACTGAGAAAATAAAACATAAGCCAAAGCGAGTAGGATTCTCAAAGATTATGCACGCAATAATAAGCGCATCAACATAATAATACAGAGTCGAGCAATAATTGTATGCGGGGATAAGGGGATCTTTGCAATTTTATTCGTATCAAAAATAAACCTTTTTATTTTTCATCACTCGCAATATAGGTTAACAAATTGACTTAGCGCGACAAACTTTATTATTTTAACCAACATTTTATTACTTAAGGGGGAAAGCTATTCAATTTGTATTCAATGATCGGATAATATTAACTTCAACACCTCGATTACGAAGTACTGCCTTAGACGTGATATTCAATGATGATGCAAAAATATGAAACGGTATTCGTTTTTAGGAATGTTTACAGATAGACCTATAGTAAATTTTTACTAGTTGATTCTGCAGTTTATTGACGTTGCTTGACGTTTATTATATAGCTGATTTATATTTTCCAGCGCATGATTAATATTATTCTATTTTCAATTTTAGAGAAACGTCTGTCGAAGGCTCTAAAAAGATTCCGAACTAAGATCGAATCAAGTTCAGAAAGAATTGCAGAATTATTTAAAGTGAAGACAGATTACACCCCTGATTGAATGATTAATGTTTTTCTACTTCCAGCTATGATCGACAAATCCTGGGCCCTAATTCAAACTAAACATTTATCAGTTGAACTTACATCTGTTAAACGCAGTCTACCATAAAATGTTAAAATGAAATACGTTAATAAATCATCGAGAATCTCACCTACTATGCCTGTTATGAACGTAAAGACGCTTACTGAGTTAAAGGAATAACAAAGGGTTGATATTGACAAGGGTTGAAAGGCAACATTTTAAACTGCTCGATGTTTCATTATCAGAGAACGAAAACGTGAAAGAAACTTTTGTAAGTAATATTTCCTTCAACATTTTAGTCTTGAAAAATCCATTTCATTAAACGTTATATGGGTACAAGGTCTGTCAGATTGAATGACATATTCCAGAATGAATGATTTAAGAACTTAACGAACATAATTTTTTTTCAGGTGGAAATTAGTAAGAAAAGGATAAAAATAAACAAATATTGAGAACAGTGTTGTCAAAAATAATGTCTGCATTTATAGCTAAAATGATTAATTCCAATACATTGCAGTTGGCAAGAATAAAATAAAAAAGAACTATCCATAAACTAAATCTTACAGCCTAATGGGAAGTACGTTTTGAATGTTATTATAACACATGCGAATAAGTGAGTTGAATGAAATAATTAAATTGGCTTGATTTTTTTAGGTTTATTAATATCTCAGTTCGACGAATCGGATAAAATTATTTTATCTGTATTAAGTCGTCGATTATCTGGAGCTGGTGACAGGTAGGGTAGAGAACTCCAACACATAAAAGAAAAACTACTGCCATCGACCAGTAAAATTTAGAAGAGAAAAGACGAAGCAAAAAATCTAAAAAAAACTTGATTGTAAACCATTAGTCAACGCAATATTAGTCAGATTCGTACTCAGATTTATTCAAAAACATTCTACTAATTAATAAAATGATTATTCACAAAAAATAATTTGAAACGACTATGGTACGTTGGAGAGAAACCGATTGACATTTTGTTCTGAAACGGATTTTACTGAAATAAAATGCCACAGGTGGGCCAACGGTGACAGGTTTTGTGCCAACGTTGGGCCGATTGTTTTTTCATTCATTCATTCAAGTTTATTGTTGTATCAATCATGATTGTACAAAGGAGTTGTGTTCCGTATATATAAGTTACGATACAACATTTAATCAATAGACAAGTTGAAAACGTTTCGCAAAATACAACGAGTCTCGCGAGAGAATACATCACATTGTGTGTGTCGTTCGGCGTGTTATAAGATCGTTCTAAAATACAAAGGAGGTTTACTTTCTCACAGCAAAATCGGGGAAAAAATTGAAACCCAGTCCGGGTTTACAGAATCGGCGGCGCATTTGTCTAACAGTATAGCACGCAAATCAGATGTTTCGGCGCAATCGAGGAGCGCGTGGACAAAGTCATCCTTCGAAAGTATATCATAACATAGTTTGCAAATGTCTGTTGGTTTAAATTTCAGATATAAGTTTTTGTGTACTAGGTAAAGCCTATGAAAATTCCCGATTCTGAATTGCGTAATCTGTCTGATAAAGTCGAAAGGTGCGTTTGCTCACACATATTTTTCGCCGCAGTCGCTCGGTGACAAATAGTCGCGGAGTTGAAGGCAGCTGGATTGACGGATCCTCGCTTGATCCTGTAGTTTAGCGCGGCCTATAAAAGAGTCAATCACATGATTTTTCTTGCAAGGATTAGTCTTGGGTTTTGTAAGAATTGAGAGTTATCGAAAAAGAATAGCAGGCCTAATTGCACGACCGAATTTGTTTTAGGCGAGTTGTTTGGATTACTGGCTAGTTTACTCAAACTGTCGTAGCATTGCTTAGAGTACCTGCTTGGAGGGATCCCGTGCAAGGACTCGATCCAGTTTGGAGTAGTTTTAAGTATTTGAACGGAAAGTGAGATAAAGCCCAATTCCGTTCTAATAGCATAGCCGGGAGTGTTGGTTGGGAGTCTAAGAATTTTTTTATAAAAGGTTGCTTGAAAGTTGTCGATTTATGCAAAAAAGGGCGAGGACCAGACAATCGCTCAATTGTCGATTTCAATTATATGCCACGAATTGATTTTCTTGCGCACGATTAAACTTAACCCGGCCCCGGATGCGACATTGGCTGATTTAATCGCAGTAAAAAGCATATTCTTAAAGGAGCCATTTGAAGAGAAAGTAACACCTAGGAAACAGTATTCCTTTACAACTTCTATTTCAAACTCTTCGTACCTGAAGGCTTGTAATTTTTTCTAACGCCCTCCTTTTTGAAAAATCACAATATTTGTTTTATTGACATTTACTTCTAGGGCATTTACGTTACAATATGATTCGAGGATTTTAATTTATCGGCGCAACGCAACTGACGAGTCCGCGACGATAACAAGGTCGCCTGCGTACTTTAATAGGTATATTTCATTATGGTTATCAATTAAGACGCCGTTGACATTTTGTTGAAGATAATATTCTTCTAGATCTGACAGAAAGAAAGAGAACAAGAGAGGACTCAGGATTTCGCGTTGGGGGATTTTGATCGTGTTTGTCGTTCCATTGGGTAATTTAATTTGAATACATTCCTTGTGGTAGATATCAATAATAATCCGAATTAATTTTGAGTTGATACCCTTAGAGTAAAGTTTACTCCAGAGTTTCTTGTGCACAATTTTGTCGAAGGCGCGAGTAAAATCTACAAATATAGTAAAAAGTTTACCGTTCGGTTTTGCGAGTTGAATTTGCGTGATTGAATTCAAAGTGAAAATATTGTCGTATATAACCCGCTTGAAATTCAGGTATCAGATTATTTTGTTCACAAAAATTCCCAATTCTGGTATTAATTATGTGAGTGAAGATTTTAACAATAGAGCTTAACAGGGCAATGCTTCCATAATTCTAAGGAAGGCTCTTGTCTCTTTTTTTAAATAGCATCACTGCAAGAAATCTGCTCCAGCAGCTTGGTACTGATACGGCAGCTTGATACGTCGCGCATTACTCTGTTGAACATACATAGAATATAAAATAACCAATTTTCGGGTAGATTTTTCAAAATTTCATTCGGAATTAAATCCGAGACTGTCGCCTTTCCGTTTTTCAATTTCTTGATACATCGAGTTAGTTCGTCGAGGGTAATATCGGCGTCCAAAGTGGGATGTCGCGCATCGTAGAAAAAGTCGCGTGAATCGCTGATCGCGGGGTACGAGTCGCCCAAGTACTCCTCCCATGCATTGGGACTAATACTATTTTCTTCGCTGGATGTATTTCTGAAGCGCGCTTTATTTATAATATTCCAACGAGTTTTCGAGTCCTTGCTAATCATCAGAGTTTATGCCAAGTGAGATTCGTACGAGTTCTTTTTTTCAATAAGGAGTTTTTTGTATGCTGATTTAAGTTCTTGGAAAATAAGGAGTTCGGTTTTTCGGAATTTTAATTTTTTTTGCAATTTCATATCTTTCTCTTACCGATTTCTTCATTTGTTTACAATCAAGGTCATACCAAGGATTTTTCGTGGTCGTGATCGGCCTAGGTTTTTTAGAATTTAGTATATTCAGTTTTTTTGTAGTATCGATGATTGTAAAAATAAGGTTTTCGTTCATAGTTTGATAAAAGCAATTGGCTAGGTCTGGATTCCAGACCAGCTTCTGTTCGGGGATCGCGACAATACGTACGGTGCAGACGGTGGATCATCGAGTTCCAGCGTAATTGTTACAGGATAATGGTCGGACGACAAACAACTATTTTCGACAAGCAGATCTCCGATAAGATCGACATTCTGTAAGTTACACCATACTAGATCAATGACGCTTAGGCCTTGCGGGCCATGGAAAGTAAAGTTCGCTGGGAAGTCGCTTTTCGTCCTTTCATTCAAGACAATAAAATCAGAGCTTTCCAAAGTATCGACCAAGGTTGAGCTTTTGGCTTGGAGAAATGTGTCGAGAGATTCGCGATTTTTAAACCTCCCTTAGCTCTCCCCTTTGCGCTTATGTCTTTTATTGCAAGTGACTCACTATACATAGAATTTGCGATTTTACGAGGGTTATATTTGATTTGATGAGTGTGCCACGTTTCACATAAACAGAAAATATCGTTCGTCGCGCCGATATCAAACAATTCACATGCGTTGGTATAAGAATGAACATTCCAAAAATGAACTTTTACTTGGTGCAACGGCACCGGTTCTCCGAGATGATGAGATGAGTTTGGGGTGGAAATGATGTGGCAGGCTGCTCTGGTGTGACGTCGGGGTGTTCTGCGTGGGTGTCGGTGGAGGTCACTGCTCTTCTTCGGTTGAGTCCACGGGTACCGTCTTCTTCGGAGCCGTGGGTTTCGGCTCTAAAAAATTGCGGATCCCTGCAGTCGGTGTAGCGGTCGCTATCCCCTTAGTAATGGTAAAGTTTTTAGACTTGACAAGTCTGCGAGGGGGGGGGGGACAGGAGTGCGTTACACGTCCTCTTTTTTTCTCATAATTGGGGTTGAAGGAGTGTAAAACTCGTTGGTTTCTGTATCAGTATTAGCATCTTCTTCGGATAGGATGTTATGAAACTTTTTCTGCAAAGAGGACAGATCGTAGTATGTCTGTCCAATTTGCACTTTATTTTGTTTGACCTTGGCTTCGAAACCACTGGATGAAAGCTTCTTTGCGGCATGTAGAAGAGAAGATTTCATTTGTCTTTCTTCATCCGTTAAATCATTTTCGATTGAAAATTCCGAGTGTTCCGATTTGGCTATTTGTGAAAAAACAGCGATTTTAACAGATCTCGAAATGAAGCGGACCAAAATCGGGCGTCGACCAGGTTGACGTCCGACACGGTGTACCTTGTCAATTTGTGATTGGTCCAAGTCTGTTGCATACTTTTTCATCGTCTCGAAAACGTTGTCCTGTAAACATGTTATTTGCCTTGGATTCCCTCATCAGTCTGTTTACTTGCGCGGTTAGGAAGTTGTTTGATATCAAACAACTTCTTCGTGCTTCAAAGTTTGGTCGGTGTATTGTGCCTCAAGGATTTAAAGTCTAGCATTGAATTTTGCGTTATCCTCACATCATCATGGCTTGAAATAATTTGGCTGAGGTAGTTAACCTCGCGGTTCAAAAATGAGCATTTACCTAGGTTTATTTTTAAGTTTGCCTTATGCAGTCGTCCAGTTAGGGCTGAATTTCCTCGCATGTTCGTTTAATGTGCAAGAGAAATGATAACGTCATCAAGATTAACTAGAAGCTCAGGACCAACCAAACTGGCTAGGACTGTGTCCATAAGATGCTGGAATGTTGCTGGTGCGTTTTCGAGGCCAAAAGTTAGGCGGTTGAATTCTAGGTGGGAACCTGATATAGAAAAGGCCATTTTGTGTTTGTCTTGTTCCGCTATGAGAATCTGGTTAAAATCTGATTTCAGATCAATGGTAGTGAAATATTGGGTTTCTTGTAGAGAATCAATTAACTCTGTGATATTAAAAAGGGGGTAATTATTTGATATTGTTTTCTCAATGAGCGCACGATAATCGATGACCATTTGGTATTTAGGCTTGCCATCTGGGCTCGGTTTTTTAGAGACTATCCACGCGGGTGAGGAATAGTGGCTGCTAGAATGGTGCACTATTCTTTTTTTCAAGAGTTCATCAGTTTGTTTTATGATTTCTTCACGAAGAACTGGGGATAACGGTACATTTCAGCGCGGACGGAAATAGGGTCTGTAAGCTCTATTGTGTGTTCTACTGCATCCCTTGCGGGTCGAGATTCGCCATCGTGGTAAAATAAGTCTGAGCTGTATTGTATTAGTTTAATTATTTCGTAGCGCTCATAATCGTCCAGATATTCGAGGTCTATGTTTTCGAGAATTTTTTTGGTTCCTTTTTCTTTTGTTTCTGAATTAGTTATATTAATTCTAGCAATTTCTGGTGGAAAGTCGTTTTCGTTTTCGAGGTATATCTGTTCCAGTTATACGACTGGTGTTGCGATGCATTCTGCTCAAGGTAATGTGTTAAAAGCGTTGACATATCCGATGCCTTATTTCGCGGTTACTAAACATTCTCCGATGTAGATGTGTGGGGCACTGGGTACGCTCAAAAAGTTTTTTTGAGCTATAAGATATATCTACTTTTTTGTCTCTAAAAAATTTTGAGCCTAAAATGGCATTTTCTCGGATGGCAAATTCGCTATCATAGACTACTTGAAATGCAACCATCCGGTCGCCAATTCTCAATAGGACTTGTCCGTGTGTTGAAACAGGAGTTTCGTTTATTCCGATGAATTGATACTTTATTAATGGGTCCGCGGGTAAGGTTTGATTTATCAAACCATATCCGATCATATCAGATCATATCGAAAGTGACGAGTCAATGGAATTAGGCGATGCCCAAACTCTAAGAACTCATCCTTACTACCGCTACTGACCTTTCGTCAAGGTGACCGTCGCCACGCGCGGAAAAAGGACCTTAGTTGGCACCGTCATTTGAGTAATTTATAAGATGTAATTTGATATTTAAATTAACAATATCAAAAGTTAATAAAAATTATGATTTGTTATGTCTGGGGCATAACAACACAAAGAAAATTGAACAATTTCTTGGAGTTGCGGGATACTACCGCAAATTCGTAGAAAACTTCACGAAACACACGAAACCACTATTATTATTATTGAAAAATGTTACATTCGTCTAGGGAGAAGAACAAAAAACAGCTTTTGACATAATACGACACAAACTCATAAATCCATTGATCATAAAGTATCCGGATTACGAACGTCTATTTATACTAACAATCGACACCTCAAACTATGCCGTCGGAATGATACTAAGTCAGAATGTTGACGGCCACGAGATTTGATCGCGTACGCCTCGCGATCTCTAAACGAACCCGAGATAAACTATTCAACAATAGCAAAGGAACTCTTAGCGATAGTCTATGCCTCGCATCATTTTCGCTCGTACCTCTACGGCAAACGATTTACTATATACACAGACCATCAACCATTACGGTGGCTTATGAGCTTGAAAGACCCAAGTTCCCATCTAGCTCGATGGAATATCAAACTTGACGATTATGAATTTGAGATAAAGTACTGCCCTGGCAAAACAAATTATGTTGCAGACGCCTTATCTCGAAACCCCGCAGATACCCCACAACAAGACACTGCATATATGGAATTCTTAATAAGAATTAATAAAATAATCCTTTTTAATAAGAATGGCAAAAAGACGTAGAAAACATCGCCAAACCACTACATCGATAAACCTCCAGCAGTGAACCCCAGAAGAAATAAAAGTCTCACAAATCGAAGTGCGGCGACTCAAACAGGGACATGTCACTCACTGATGAAAAACTAAAAGAATCTGAGCAACAGAAACCCCGCCGAAAACCCGGCAAAAGAAGAGGGAGTTCCACATACGAACCCTACGATGGTAGCGCAGTTGCGGCTAATACAGAGTCAAAACCACCAATATGATAAGAAAATGAGAAAATAATGAAGCAAGTGATGAAAAAAAACAATTGCCTCGTATTAGGCTTAACACTAGATTCGCAGATAATATCAGATTTGTTAAGACGTTATATTCACCTGCAGCGTGAAAAAAATACGAATTTTCAGAAATTTTTTGTTGCAACAATGAATTATTAATTTTTTTATTCCGTTTCATATAAATTTTTATTAAACATCAAAGTATGAAAAATATTTTTTTTATACAAAGATTTTTCTTATGGTGCCCATAGCAGCTGGTTCTGAAATGCAGTAATTCGAAAACTTGTTTAGCCGTGACAGCTGTATCTTTTTGAAAAATCATCCGAAATCAAAAATTAAAAATGCATTTTATTGGTAATATTAAAAACTAGTCCTTGATCAAAGGGTTTACGAAAATATTAATTCTCAACAAAAAGGCGGCTTTGCAAACTTTTAAAACTTTTTCGCCATGAAAATCGGTTTTTAAACAGCCGTAAAAAGTCGAAAAAACAAAAAAACAGAAAACTGAACGATTACGGACTGCAGAAAATAGTTATAAAAGAAATGAAACAAGAATCAAACAAAAAACAAATTCATAAATATCGTTACTCACATCAAATCATCGAATCCTGGAGCATATTGGACCCTTTACATTTAATAGCTGCTTCCAAAGTTTCAATTTTTTGTTGCCTTTTAATCATCCGTGCTTCTCGGGTGTTATGATAATACCGCTAATCATCAGCAACAGCGCGGTTTGCGTCCTCTCGTTAGACGTACAAATGCATGTTTTCCCCACAGTTTTCATCTGATTAACTTGCAATGTTGACACAATATTCTTAAATAATTTTACTTATGATTTATGACTTACTTATGATTTAAATAATGTTCTAGTAGCAGTCAATAAAAAAATTTTGAACACCGAACAATGAACCACTATGAAAAACGCTATCTCTTTTTCCGCGGCACACACATAGTATTCACTCTCTGCAAAGGCAAACTTACAGTTCCTCCCCTTGAAATGAGGCCAGATATCATAAACGAGAACCACTCTGATATGGCAAACGGTCACCGCGGTACAAAAGATACATATTATAAAATTCTGAACAACATTTACTGGAAGAACATGAAAAATGACGTCAGAGACTTCATTAAAAGATGCTATACATGTCAAAAGTACAAAGCAGCAAGTTTGAAAACCTGCGTCCTAAATTACGGACACTTGCTCAGATAGCATAGAAAAATAAGTTTAGACATTTACAGACCAATTTTCGGTTACAACGATCTCCTGACAATTCAAGACGGCATCACAAAATATTCACTAGCCATACCCTTAGTCCAAGCTACCCGTGCGGTGGCCAAAGCAGTAGCCAAAGGCATTGTGCACATCTTCATTTGTCTATTCAGGAACCCAAAAAAGATTCTGACAGATAATGGGAAATGTTTCATAAGCGAACTAAATAAACAACTTACAGAAATATTCTAAATTAAACATCACCTATGCAGCCTCTACGACCTTGAATCAAACGAAGCATTTAAACGTTCACCCTTTGAGCTCGCACAGTATTTCAAATGGTACATTGCAATAGAAAAAAACTGGCCAGACCTTATACCACTAACAATGTTAGCTTATAACACAACCAAACACTCAGGTACCGGTTTTACACTTTTTGAACTCATGTTCGGGAAACAAGCTAGACTACCCTCAGAATTTCTAATAGATGAAAACAGAACATACGATGACTACTCTTTAGATCTCACAAACTCTCTTCAAGAATATTGCACACTAGCCAGCAGTAATTCACAAATCGCAAGAGAAAAATTGAAATTTTATTATGACAAGAAAATTTGTGACGTCGATTTCAAAGTTGATGACTACGTTTTCGAGATAAAAGGAGGGCGCAAAACAAAACTGAACCCCTCAAACATTGGTCTGTGAAAAATAATAGATCAAACATTGTGGAGTAAGTTTATAATAGATGTAGACTGAAGACCACGTAATATTCACAAAAATCGCGTGAAATTAGCACACCTCGGCAAGCAAGAACTCCAGAAATAAAATTTACCTGAAAATCCCCAATGAGAATTAACTAAAATCGAAATCCATTTAGATCTTCTTTATTTATTTATTTATTTACTCCAAAGCAGTAAAAAAAAAATTCTAATTGGTCTCAGTTCTTTGTGAAAAAAAATTCTTGATCGAAAGCAAATTCTAATCAAGCGTCTTAAGAACGATTTACGCGAGCAAATGATATCAACAAGACAAAACAAAAAAGACCCGATGAATAAAATAACATATTAATATGGAAACCATTTTTGACTAATGAACATTATAACCATTTGTAATCTCCCTTTAAACTTTTTTGAATAGGGGAAAACGAGTGCAAATTGTGCGCCCCCTTATTCAAAAATAAATTAAAATAAACCCATGAACCAAATAAAAAATTAATCTATTTTAGTAAAAATATGTCGCAGGTGGCATCCCAACAAATTTACTGCGTCACATTAAACGCTGACTACGCCGTCTTCTGGTAGGAAACATTGGGCTTCTTTTGCGCCAATCCGGGTTAGGAACTGTATACGAGGAATACCACGCGTAACACGTCCTAACAAGGTTAATCTGTGACAATTGCTTTAATACTGAACTTTTCAAAATTCGACTAATTTAAGCGTGTGAGGTCTGGATTTTCTAACTCACGGCAGTCTACCGCAATACTACGACTCAATCATATTAACAGAATCCGTAATAGAAAACCCTAATGTAGTAAAAGAATTTTAGTCATCATAACTCCGATTATTTTCGTAATACTATTCATTCCAAAAAACGCTTATTCATTGTACGGGTACGACTGCTCGACACACACATCCGAAATCCTACAAATACCACTAAATAAAATAGAAACGTGTAACGTTGATCAACGCGAAATAAACACGACAAACACGAATGTATACTGGAACCTCCTCCCAAAAAACGCCTGTAACTTTGATACATACATCAAATCCTCTACGAAGGCAAATCCGAAAAAATCTAATTATTTAACAGGAAAAGACACATTTTTTGTAGTAACAACCAAAGACATCACTTTTGGTTTCTCGATCCTTGCAGAAACCCAGATTTGCGAACATACCCTTTTACATACTGTGCACCCGCGATTATTTATTCTCGAAGGCTCTCAAGGCAGTTTCTTCGAAGCAAAAGCAGAAATAGACACTACCGACTTAGATCTCTTCAATTATGTAAACAGTAAATTTGTTTACATTGAAAAACATTTTATAGCCTAAATTAAAACCGTATTCAAGGATATGCTAACCAAGCATTGTGAACTGGAACGCAAGGTTCTACAAAACACGCAAACATTGGATCTAACCAACAGCGATGAATTCGCTATGGCATCCATGCAACAAAAAGGATTCACGACAATAGTAACTAGAGAAGTCATCCAAATTATCTGCTGCGTACCTGTAATGGTCACACTTGCAAAGACTGACAGGTTTTACCAAGAAATACCCGTTTGAACCCTCCAAAACATAACCGCTTTTCTTGCCCCGCGCACTCAAATCCTTAGACGAATTGTCTACGAAATAACTTGTGACAGTTTCCTTTTCCCGATTTTTCAAACTGATAATCAGTGGTATCGTCTTACTTCCACTCCTGTTCCAACTACTTCACCTTCATTATTAAGACCCCACTCCACCCTTACCTGGGAATATATTCCTGGACATAAACGGGAATCTATTAGAACTAAAACATACAAAAACTATTTATCATGAAGCCCCGCAAACAAGCGACTATCATCAACTCTATTACCCTATCACTCTATCACCCGCTTAATCGCTGGCCAATCCGTATCTGTAACTAGACTAAATTTACTTATTATTTATTTATTATTTAATAAATATAAAATATTTATTTATTATTTATTAAGACTTAAATTTATTTATTATTCTTTTGACGAGAGATATGTCGAGCGTATAGCTGAAAAACATGGAGAAAAGTCTGGTCTGGATTTATTTGGTTTGGTAATTTTAGTGCCGGACTGCTGGGAGTTTAATTTTTACGAGGTAAGGTGATCATGCCACCCACTAATAGATGGGAGACCCTTTGCGAGGGCGTATCCCACCAATTAATAAAAACGAGAGCGCGGCCGGAAATCAGCAATTCTTACCTAATCTCCGTTAATTATGCTAATTAACTATCCGCGATGTTTCTGTACACAGCCAAGTGACTGTAATGAATAATTTAAAAATTAAAATTCGTTGTTATTGCATCAACCTGGCATAAGCATACACACCATGCGCACGGATATACCCATAAAAATCACTAAGTCACAATAAAAAGTGATGTGAATCATTAGAAAAATGTGATATACACTTCCCAACATTTGAAAACAGTTTACTAAAATTTATTCTTATTTTTTAATTATCGATTCTACAGTTTACTAACTTAATTAGTACAGAAAAGTAGTAAAATTTCTCACGTTATGTCTCTCCGTGTGATGGTGGTTTAGTTCATATCAATTTTTGGTCTGTTATTTCTAGGTAAACGTTAATGTCTGTTAGAATGTTGTCTATTGTGGCGTAAATGTTCATCTTCGGAATGACTTGGGGAAACTCAGTGAGGGTCTTTAACAATTTTGGCGGTGGTGATTCGTTGATATAAACGTTTTACTCTGTGATGACTTGCAGAGCGTCGTTGCACTCTAATTGGCAAAGACTTGAAAAGCATAATACACAATTCACTTAACAATATGATGATTGGGGTTAAGCTTTTTTTTCAGAATTTATATCTCACATCGACAAACGTATAATTGTATAAAATCAATAAAGGATTAT
Source organism: Trissolcus brochymenae (assembly GCA_030523145.1). Taxonomy (NCBI): domain Eukaryota; kingdom Metazoa; phylum Arthropoda; class Insecta; order Hymenoptera; family Scelionidae; genus Trissolcus; species Trissolcus brochymenae. The sequence goes on along the minus strand of JAQQRF010000759.1, from coordinate 23,105 downwards.
CTATCTTGTATGTTTGTTGTAACGCTGCTTGGGCCCGTCTAAAAAGTGGTGGACGGATTGTCGGCGGTAGCGGGCCAGTACAGAGCAGCGAAGCACAGTGGCAATTTTTACCGGCGGTTTGGAATTTTGTTCATTTATTTATTTTATTGTATTTCGAAAAAGAGAATCAGGAGGACGTATTGTATTGTTCGAATAGTCGCTCAGTCTTTTATGTATGATTTTTTTATTGTTCAGTAGTTTATGATTTCCGTGATTTACAGGGTTTAGCTGTAAAGGCGCAAGTCCCGCTCGGCGGTACTAAGCAAGCAAGGAGGGACGTCCAGGAACATCAGTCCCCAGAACGAGAAGCCTCATCACGACCAAGGGGTTGTTGCCGAAGAGCATCAACCCTCTTCAACTCAGGAAACACTATGACTTCCCCCAACATTGGAGGACATCGGCGACGACCATCTGTCGCCTGAGACGAGATTTGAGAATCAAAGGATGCTGACTGCAACCAGAAGGTGTGAGTTACCGACCCCAGTGCCACTGCCAATGGATGTGCCATATGCCGTCTCGGATGAGGCCCACCGGTAACCCGTGATATCTTGCTGTCATTCGGATCTGGAGACATCCTGCGGAAAGGGAATTCGAGACGTCCTGAGAAATTGAGGGATCTCGAGAAGGGGAGAACAGATCTTGAAGATCGACCTCAGAGTATAGGTAAAGGGACAGTAATTGCCAACCCTAAGGTTTCGGCCCCGAGTAGTCCCGGCGATGTCGACGAGAGATACCAGCACCACCACGGTCAAGCAGAGGGAATTCCGAGAGAAGAAGGCCACCGAGGACACCTGGTGGCCAGAGAAGAACTCAAGAAACAGTCATAGTGTGGAAAGGGAAGGAGAGGGGAGAAGCTCCTAGGCAGCCAAAATTTTAAAGCTAGCTAGCTAGAAAAAGTACGGATTTTGGAAACAACGAGAGAATCCTACAAGTGTCGTTGTTCTGTGAGTGTCAAGTGCTGCCGAACGTGCTTCGGTCGCTGGACGGGACCAAACGTAGGGACAAGATTGCACCCTGAGAGTCGTTTTTATTGTGCGTTTTTCCGCGCTGCGGAACTTTCTGGATTGAGTGATTTTGTAATTTTGCGAACTTTTGCGAGACTTATGTTCGATATCTTGCCGTTCTGCGATAATTCGTGTTATTTAGATTTCCGGTTTTTGGATCATGATAATAGAAGTAAATTCCATCACGACTATTGGTTTGTGGTTAACTTCCGCTTTATTTCAAAATTGTAGTTGCGAAAATTGAGTTCCGAAATTATTGGTATGTGTTGGATGAGTGTGGACTAACGTACATTTTTGAAATTGCTCACTGTGCTGCTACGCCACTTGTAGGGCCCTGGCGTAATTTAGTTTCGTTTTTGGTTTTGTAAATTTCTTTGGCACGAAGAAATTGGTAACTGTTTGACAATTTGCCGTGTAATTAGTTTTTCGAAAGAATTGGTAACATTTTTACAATTTTTCGGTTAATTATAAAGAATTGTAGCGTAAAATTAGTTTTCCGAAAGAATCTTTCCGTTCCTGTGGTACTGTTTGAATTTAGTAACGAATTTTGGTAACAAGTTGTTTAAAATTGCCGCGAAAGAAAATTATAGTTTGTTTATTTAAAAGAAAATGTATTGTAACGAAACTGCCGTCGTTGCTGTTCGGTTTCTGATATGGTTTTGTAAATTTAGTATTTATTTTGTAAATTTTATTGTTCTAGTAATGAGGAAAGTCCGTTGCGAATAAATGCCGATTCTGGTAGTTCTGTACTTTATTTGATATTTTGTTCGTTAAATAAACCAGAAATTGTGTGCATTTTATTGGAACTTATTGAACTGGAAAACAGGCTATCCTTACCTGAAATTTTCTAGTCAGGTAGGACAATTAATTCCGCTTCATGGAAAGAGAAAAGTGATTTCGGGAGTACGGTCAAATTGTTGTTAAGTTATGGTGTTGTCTTAACTACTTTTAGAGACTGGCGATCCTGCGTTTGCTTGAGAAGTTTTGATAAAGTTCGGTATTGTAATTAATTTTCATTTCCGTGGCGAAGATAACGGTCGACTTTTGAAAGTTGTTTACTTGCTAATTCAAAAGATTGATTCGTTACAGTGTCATATATATTTTTTTAATAGAAATCAGCAATATTCTATATAAAATTAATATAAACTAGGGATAGCGCGTGCTCACACGTAATTTTATGTTCAATTCACTATTGAGTTTAGTTATTCAATAATTATTTTCAACATGTGTAAATCATTTATTTTCATTTTTAATTAATAGAAACAGAATTAACGATACTAGATTATATCCCGCACACCCACTTCCAAAGAATGGGGCGGTAACCGCTTTGGAATTTCAAACAAGAACCTCCTTTTCAATTGCGGATTTGGATTGTTCATAAAAAAAACTTTCGTTGAAATCATTTTTTCAGGTTTACGATAGTGGGTGCTTGCTTTACGTGAGTCCCTTCGCAAAAATAAAATTCCACTTTATTGCCCCTATTTCAGAGGGTAAAAGAGGGAACAGCTTTGAAATCTTAAATTGTAACCCTCATCCTTTATCGCAGATTTGAAATCTCCAGAGAATACCCTGGATCATATAACCCTATATATTAAAACACATAAATTACAAATTATCGAATTGATGACTTTATGATATTATAATTAATTTATAAAAAGAAGTTGAGATTCTGAACGGAATCTACTACTTTAATCGAATATGAATTTTTGTTTTACAGTTGAATTGTAGCTCAGATGTAGACGTACACGAAGAAAACACGAAATTTAGAATGAAAGGCCTACCTACAAATGTGTAAATAAAAAGTCAAATGATATAATTAATACAAAACTTGTAAATTTAATATTAATTTAAAATTTTCTGACGGTTCTGAAATGTTGCAATCATACGAATTATAAAAAAAAACGTACAGATGCATTAAATAGTGATATAAAATCAATTATTATTTTATTTGCAGCACAAAATAAAAGCACAGATTTTAACAGAAAAATTAATATTCAGTATAATATAAACGTAAGTCAAATCTATTCATTTAAATCATTATTTTAATCGGATTTTTTTATGTTAATAGAATTAAAATAAATACTTAGTCCTATAAACTAAACTCCGATAAACTAAGTCCTATAAAATTTATTTTATTGATTCAAAAAATAAGTTAATTAAAAGTAGACGGAATTAAACATAAAACATTTTTCTGAAGCAAAAAATTCAATCAATAAAAACAAAAAGAGAATTATCATTAAATAAGTGACTTAATATTGGGTGCCAGGATTGCAGGACCTTGACTCGTTTTCATAATGGCTTTAGTTTAATCAACAGAATACATGAATTCAAACACGAACATTTACAGATCAGTTAAAATTTTCGAGAATATAACCAATTCTTAAACAGCGATAACTTTCAGTCAAAAAACCTTACTTTTACTAGAATATTAAAGTTGACACTTCAAGCTTCAATAAAAAAAAGATTTTTCGACTAAAAATTATAGATGTTTAAGAATAGTTCATTTTCTATAAAGTTTTTGGAGGGGGCGCTAATTTTTGTGCAGAGCGTATATATGCACCCCTCACAACAATTGAGGGTACACCTAAATTTTTGACAATCTTCAAATTTAGAGACCTGTTTTATCTAAAAAATCCAACAAACAAACAAAAAAGGAAATTGAAAATCGATGTCTCTAGTTTTTGATTTTTTGATATCAATCTGATATAGACGGGAACCAAGAGAGTAATGGCTTCAAAACTTTAAATTTATTCTTTTTTCAACTTTTACAGAACAGTTTCGAATTATTAATAATAATCTTCATAATTTTGTAATAATGAAACTTTTTTTTTTCTTAATAATCACTTTTTGTTTTTACATCATTTTTTAAAATCGTGCCCAGCGAAGTAATGATAGTAGGATTATTACAACATTATTTTTGCGACATTAGGATTCGTGGCTATACTGAGGTCGGTGGTAGAGGCTGCCCATTGTATTATTGGTAGTATATTCAGATTACTGCCTAATCAATTTGACAATAAATTTTTACCATTAGCGAAAGACTATTCCAGAGTAGCGAATATATTGATGAACTTGTGTCGAAAAAAAGTAAACTATGATACCAATTTCAAAAACAAAATTAATTACATTTGTTAAAAAACAAATGATAATACAAAGATAAATATGATAATTCGTTTGGAAAAGAGATGGAAGACAAAATCTGGAATAGAAAAAAAAGGATTTTTGAAACCTTTAACATCCGACGATGTTTTAGACTTCCGTAAACTACTAAAAAATGATTCAAAAATTCATTTTACAGGCTCATATTACCTATCACAAACTTCTTCTTACTTAACTGAAGTTTTCGCTGAAGAACGTTTTTATAATATGCAGTACTTGGTAAAAGACAACACCAATTTAGTAAAATCAAGGCCTATCAATAGAAAATTATACAAGTGTTATGGCCGATATATTTATAGTACCATCGGGCGTGACGGTATGAAAGAATACGTATATAATTGTACGAACGGGCTTCGAACTGTCAGTTGTTGTGCACACGTTGCTACAATCATTTACTTTCTACGTCAGGCAATGATATTTGCTGAAAATCATTCACCGAGCTCATATTTAAACGAAACTTTTTGAAGTCGAAAGTGTTGAACCTGTCATTAACAAAGATAGTGACGAGGATGCAAACTATAAGTTACTGTTACAAACATATTTCAGATTATCATGTTTGTTGAATACCATCATACAAATTTGAATTTAGTGGTTTTAATATCACTGTAAGATGTATATTAGTATATTTATTTTTCTCAGATATCATGCGAAAATAATTTTAAAGTTGAAATTTTATATCTACTTACATTAAAAAAAAGTTTCACCACTGTTCCCGTCATATTATCGGACTTTTTTCTATGAATTATGTATGCACAAAATTTATATATATAAAAAAAGAGAAAAAGAGAATATGAAAAGTTAAAATAAAAGGAGAAAAAAGAAGGAATATAAAATAAGCGAATGAAAAGGGTTTATGAAAAAAAAAGAAAAAAAAGGGAATGTTAAAAAGGAGAACAATAACAAAAAACACAGGATGTTCCAAAAGATTGGAAAGAAGATTCGACATAAAAAAAATATAAAAAAACGATTTATATAAAAAAAGAAAATCAAAAGGATTGTTCGGCATTCCGCTAGATGGCGCCCTCAACAGCTATTGTTTTTAAGCGGGCGGGTGTTGATTCCCGCTGATTTCGGTATCAGACTCCGCGTCGAATGCGAATTGTCTTGTTCAATGGCGAGCTCGACGCGTGCACTTGGTGGAAGCACTGGAGAGGCGCCTGTAGCACTCTCTGGTATGCTTTAGTGGCGCGAGGGTGCCTGTTGAGATCGCAGGTGGAGGCGTGAGCCAATCGCAATTGGGGGGCGTGACGCTAGCCGATCGAGCACCTGATGCACGTTGGGAAATTGGAAACCTATCGCCCGGTCGCCGGGGATGATGTCGGGTGGCGGAATGTTGTCGTCGCCAAGCTAGCCGACCGGTCGCCGGTGGTAGCGTTCTTTAACGACCCTGGTGGTGAGTCGGGGGTGAATTGCACTACGTGCACCATTCCGCAGTGCGTTTGAGGTAGGAAGAGCTCCGCTCGCCGAAGATGTGAATACCCTAGTCGCTTATGCTCGCGGTATAACGATCACCTGGAGCAGGTAACCGGAGGTGCAGTCACCGTGGTGGCGCACCTCGTAATGCGTTCGAGGGTGGACAAGACTCCGGTCGCCGGAGTGGCCTGGTGGACGCCCTAGTCGCTTGGGTCGCCCTGTGTAACGGTCACCTAGATTAGGAGACCGAGGGTGGTGCCACCTGGGTGACACACCCCGCAATGCGTTCGAGGTAAGGGCTGATCTCCAGTTGCAGGAGAGCCCTGACAAGCACCCTAGTCGCTAGGGGATGCGGTGGAAAAACTGCCCCTGGAGCAGGGTGACCCGTCTACCACGGGGTATTTATCTCTTTGGAGAGAAAGGTTATGCTCAAGTCACTCGAGTTAACCTGCAAAAGGTGCTGCTATGGCACACACGAGTCGCTCGTGTTTTCCACCCATCGCTAGCGGCACGCGAGTGAAGCAGCGTCAGCGGATGTCGCGCGCGTGTGAACGGTTATGCTCTGCTGCGATCTGGTGACACTGCGATACGGCTGCCTGGTCGCCAGGTCGGTAATGCAAGTCATTTTTCTGAACAAAGTTGAAAAAGAGATTTAAAAATAAAGAAGAAAACGATAAAAAAAGGGAAGGGGCGTAGCCCCCTAGCTGTTTAAATGAAAGTTTTCACATTACCGAAGATTTTTAAGGACTCTATTTAATCTGTCGTTGAAAATTTAAAAAAATCCAAGTCAACATTTGTGTTCAGCGACCCTAAGAACCTGTATGAACTGATTTTGTCGTATAAGATTCATTTGTTTGAACTTTTAACACATTCAAAGAAAACTAATGGTTATTGGTCGGAAAGATCGTGCAGTAACTTTGCAGATAAGAAAAACTGCATAATTTTAAATTCTATTTTTTTCAAAAACTCTTCGTTTAAAAAAAAATGGAATTTGAAATTATGCAGTTAGAAAGTTAGTCAGAAGTCTTCTTGGGAACTAGACATAACTAAATAACGTGTAGTCATGCTTATTTTGAAGAACGAGATTGGAGCTTAATATTAATAGTAGAATTTGCTATGTAGAAATTGCCAACGTTGTGCCAAAATGAATAATCAGTTCTACGTCATTTCAACGTTGGCAGCCAACGTTGGTTAGCCATTATTGTACCAACATTGGATCATTTGTGCGACCAGAGTTGTTTAAAATTCGATGGCCCAATGTTGAAAGTCAATGATGATCCAACTGGCGTCCAATATAGGAACAACTTTGGCAAGTCTTAAAATGCCAAACATAATGGCATTCGTCTTTTATCCAAAGTTGATATACCAGCATTGGGCCAAGTTTGGCAGCCAAAGTTGGTCCAACATTTACAATGTTGGTCCAAAGTTGGGCCAGATGTAAATGGATAATAAAAATTGATTATTGCGCGAATTTATTAAAAGAATTTGCATAATGCGATTTTATCAAAAGAAAAGGTACAATTGCTAAGACATTTTAACATTTCAACAATACTTCCTTTCATAATTCAAACGCCAATAGAAATTTCATCATTAATAAAACAATTTGTTCAGTATAAAAATTAAATATATAGATTTTTGATAATTAAATTACTTTTTAATAACTATTCAGATGCTTTTCAAAATAACTGGTCTAAATAATTTAATTTATAATTGGTTTTAAAACTAAATTTTTCTCGATCTGAATCAATCGACTAACTTATTTTGAGAAAATTTTGGTTAGTAATTATAATTTTCTGTTCATATTCCGTAATTCTATTGCATTAAAAGAATGTCAAAGGCTATGGCGAAGTCGAACAAGGTCGGTATTGCAGAAAACTTGAATAAAATAAGAAATTGTTACCGATATTACCGACCGGAATTATTGAGCAGTGCCACTAATTTGCACTCGTAGAAATGAAAAAAGTAGTCAAATGCACAGTAATCTTTAAAACTTTCTGTCTTTTTTGGTGACGTTTCGTGAAAATTTATTTACGTCATTTTTCGAAATAAAAAAATAATTTAATATTTTCATGCATGAGCATACTCGTATCAACAATGTATCAAAATTTTAAGTTTATTATTTTTGTTCATGGCAGAAATGAACAAGTTATAAAATATAAATCTTTTTTTTAAATTGTTTGTAATTTGCTTATTGACATTCGACGAAACTATTATTGTATAATTTTTTGAGATAAGGTAATCGTTTAACATTTTTAGACATCTGTATTGATGTATTAACAAAGTTTTACATATTCGAAAATGATCATTGTTGTCTCAAGCTGTCTCATTGGTTCAATATAAATTTTTTGGGGCTTTCATTTTGTTTTTTATTCAAATTTAACATGACATTAAAACGATCTTTATTTTATTTGTAAATTCCTAAATTTCTAAATTATAAATGTTTTGTATACTACAAACGTATTTCAATAGAGAAATTCTTGTTTTTAATAGTACAAACGAATATACAACATTTTATTCAACCATTCAATATAAAAAAAAATTTTCAAAGAAAGCAATTAGGATCCTAAAAATATTTTCTATTGGTAAAGTCTAACTTGGAAATGAATGAACTAGTATGTCACTAATGTTTCAGATGAATTTTGAAACACACTATATGGAAAGTGTTCTTTCAAATAACAAAATTAATGGAATCGAAGTTGAAAACGTTTTGAAAAAAAGCGTTTTGGATTTTTTCGTTTAGATGAATTTATGTTTTTAAAATGATGGCACTAAAACTGAAACGTGCATTGTGTTCCTTAATTAATTTCTGATCGATTAAGACTAATTATATATCCCTAACGACTTTCTGTTAGGGTTCAAACATTCACTAAAAAGTACAAATGGCTTCAGGTTTTTGAACAACAACTTTTTTCACCATGTTGGCACTAAAATTATGTAAAGGTGAAAACAAAAGTTATGATTAAAAACTTCAAGACTTATGTTTTGTACATTTATTGGATGTTTGAACCCTTTCAGAAAGTCGTCCATACGGGTTAGGGATGTGAAATTAGTCTTACTCGATTGAAAATTTACCAAAAAACACAATGCACGTTTCAATTTCAGTGCCAACATGGTAAAAACAAAAATTATGCATGCAAACAAAAAAATCCAAGACGTTCTATATTTTTGAACATTACGTTTCGAACATTTATCTCAATATTTGTTTCCTTTTCCAAGTCTGACACCAAAACTTCATGTAAATCTCTTGTTTTATTTTTTCAAAAAGAAAGTCAGTTTTGACATCCAATTGGCATGCGTGGAGATCATAGTTCTTAATTATAGCTAATACTATCCGAATTAAAGGTAACCTTGAAACAGAGACGTAAGTTTCTTTAAGATCATAGTAGTTACGATCTTTGAATCCTCTGATAACGAGCCTTGCTTTGAACTTTAGTTTTCCTGTTTTTTCAACGTTTTTTTCGAACACCCATTTAGAATAAATTATATAAGGTCGTTTTCCGGATTTGTTTTAGGATGGTCCGTCTACCAATTCCCAAACTTCATTTTCGGCCGTAGATTCCAGCTCCTTGTTAACAGCTCTTTTCCAATCAGTCCTTTCAGTCGTATTCATTGCTTCTTTGTATGACTGTAGACCTTTTTTTAGATCTATGAAGAAGGAAAGCATAATCTCATCTTTATCTATGTTCCTTAACACTTCTTTCTCATTATCCAAATCAGGGAATTTAAACTGATTTGTGTCTATCATTAGATGTGCAAAGCTAGCATCTTGAACACTTTTGCTTCTGGTATTAAAAAAAAATAAAACTTTCTCTGTTTTTGTAAGATCTTTCCGAGGCCTTCCTCATTTTTTTTTGGTTCTCATTCTGTTTCTACAGTGGTTTTGCTGTCCTAAATCTCTTTTTCTTTAAAATTTAAGACAAGATGTATTCAAAAATATTTTTCTTTAGAGAATTAATTTTTTTTGTCTTAAAGTAACTATACTTATAATAATAAATTTTTCATAGTTCATTTTAACAATAAAACCAAAACAATATAATGTTAAAATTAACCAAAAATATGAAAAAATTAAATTTACCCTAAAAATAATTATTTGAAGGTGTTATGCCTCTTTTATAGGTAATGAATTCTAATAATATAATAGTATTCGCAAAGGCTCGTCTTTCACCAATTTATAAGACGTTGTTATAATTGTAATTTAATGCTTGAATTAAGGTATTCTATATAATAAGTTAACCATTAAAAGAATAACCCCTATACAATATAGTAGGTTCATGAACTCAAATAGTGGCAAAGTAAAAGTTGAATAGCATATCATTAAGACGTGTCTCAAACATTTTTGCTAATTATCATAAAAGGACCTGGTTTTTACACTCGGACTTTTTAACGGTCTCAAGCATTTTTAATTATCGTAAATACTAACGTACGTTGTCATAATAATTTCACAGAGATATTCCTACAGTCTCTATGTTAAGTGTGTATTTACAGAAACGACGAAAACTTGAATGATATCAAGGTTTATTTCTTGTAACTCATTTTTTAAAGAAAGTAAGAAACAGAGAAGAAGAGAGAAAAAGAGAGGATTTAATGACAGAGTTCGTTATGATTAATGATTGAGGCTTCTATGTGCGTTGCTGTTAAGAAAAGCCTGTTTTTCGCAAAGAACTTGGAGAGAATTATGTGTGTGATTAGGATCGCACGACGTGGTAAAATAATCTGCATTAAAAAAACGGCGAATGGAATAAGAACCCTACGTTTTTCTTTCATATTTCATATTTATTTTTATTATTTTTTTTATATATATTTTTACATCTCATAGTTCTATTCGTTTCTTGATGTACTGCCAAATTATCGTTTATTCTTAAATAAATTTTCCACAAGCCAATCTTTCACCATCTTTAACTCTCTTGAGTTGAACAAAATACCGAAAATAAACTATCTAACTTAACGTAGAGATTTACAATATCAAATTGAAACATGCAAACATATAAAAACAATGATATCAAAAGAATAAACTGGCAATTGAGGGTTCGTATAATCAATATTTTGAAGAAAAACAAAGAATAATTTCTGTTTACGTTAAAAGTAGTATCATGATCGACGATTATTAAGTGAACGATTGGATAATATAAATACAAGATGAAACAATGTCAATTATACTATCAAAATTATAAGCTGTCTTGAAATTGTTTTTGGAAAACAGTGAATCTCCAGAAAGTATTGTAGAAGTGGTATTTAATATAATCATATCGACGGTGATTCATAATTAAACATTAAATTGAAGTTTATAACTATAGTTCTCTTTGCAGCGCGTACAGTTTCTAGTAAAAACAGAGGAATTTGTTATATACATAATATATAGAAATGCTTATCAAATTGGCGTTTTATTTTTCACATCCCGCGTATATATCTAATATTTTCAAACTATATTGTGTAGGATTTATGATACCTCATTATAATGAGTTTATCGTATAGAATTTCTTATAATATATATAAATATATTAATGGCGATACACAATTCAATATCTCGTGTATCACGTACCCCGAATAGCATGAATTAAAAAAGTAAATTGAAGTTCACACCGACAGATCACCTTGAAGCGTGGTTATTTTTCAGTAAGAGCAAAGAAATATGTTATATACATAATATATAGGTAAAAAGCTCAAAAACTTGGCGATATATATTTTACAATCTATGGATATATCTTGCATTGTCTAACTATTTAATGATTCAGGAATAATTTTAGTTTTTATTAATCTCAGATTTTTCATTTATCGTCGTTCAATTTCGTTAATAATCGTGTAAGTAATAAAAAAAAATATGTTTGATCGGTTCTTCATATTGTCCTGAAGTTACGATACGTGAACTGTTTTTTGACTAACCCTTTGGAAATGTTAAAAAAAAACAACAAATTCGCAGCGTTAAGTTAACATTGATTTCATTCAATAAAGTAGAAATATGATAATAAATTATGGTTTCTCATGAAGTTAGTGATTAAGAAATGAATGTAATTTTTGTGTATCCCAGATTTTGCATTTATGTTCGTTTAATTCCGATAATAATCGTGTTAAAAACGAACAAATACATCCAATCAGTTTTTCACATTGCCCTGAAGATACAATACGTGGAACGTTTTTTGACTAACTCTTTGGAAATGGTAAAAAAAATACAAAGTAGAAATTGATTTATCATTTATTGAAAGGATTAATAGATTTTTGTTTAATCTTAAATTTAGAGTCTGGGATGATTTGGGTTTGAAAAACATTACAAAATGATTTAGATCTCAGAAAAATTGTGAAAAACTTTTGATTCGGGAAAAAATTTTTGAAATAATTTTGATTTGGAAAAAATTTAGATAAAATTTGTATTAGAAAAAATTTTCGATTTAGGAAAAATTAAGTTTTACATTGGAAAAAGTTTAAAACAATTTTTATGTCAGAAAATTTTCTTAGTCATGCTAAAAATGTCTTAGTCACAACATGAAATTAAAAATGTACCCGAATTAATCTCGATGTTTGTTTCAAAATATGTTAACAAGGCTATATTATCAAATGTTTTAACAAAAAAATTGAAAATTCACTGTAATTTTCACCGTTTTAAATAAAAACAATTTAAAAAAAATTTTTTTAATTGATTAATAACCAATGATACGGATGCAAAATTAAAAAAATAACAAGAATCTAGTATATAAGTAACAGTCCTACCAAAAATGTTAGTTAAAATGAGAGAAAATTTGTTGAAAAAGTTAACAATATTTAGACAAGATTTAAAATAATTTTGAATAAAAAAATATTGATTAGGTTAATTCTCAAAATCTGACAAAAAAGGTAGGCAAGAACACTAATAAAATTGAAAGAAATTCAAATTTCGCAATATTAGCACCACCGAGTGGCAGAAATTGGATACTCAGATTCGGTCAGCACATTTGTTTTTGCACAAATTTGAAGTACAAATTGCGAATTTTTCCACAAATATAGAATTTTTTTTCCTCGTTTTTTTTTTGCATAATATAATGCATATCAACGACTTCCATCAATCTCAAAAGTTCTTTTTCTCAAAAACTTCAAAAAAAATATCGACATTTTTTTTTTCAAACGTAACTCCACCCCTCCCTCCTATAATGTCTCAGGATAACGAATCAAATTTCACCAAATCACAATGAAAGAGTATTCTTACATTCATTTTTATTCATTAATTTAATTATTTTTGTTTTTTGTAGTATTATGAGCAGCTTTTTATTTTTTTTTGTCAGTCTGAGCGCTAATGCAACATAAATTGTTTATCATATATAATATTGCAAACATAAAAAGTCTTCTTAAGTTTTGTACTTTTGAATCGTATTAACATGATCATTTTTTTTATTTGAAAAGTTCACTTAAAACGTTATAGTATCCCACATATACTGACTTGATGTTTTTGATCTTTGTCATCACTGTTATTTAATTTAACATTGTCCACATAGTAGTGTTGCCGTGTTCCTTTTGGTTGTATTTAGGAGAAAGTATCGGGGGATCTCAGTGATCTAAACGGAGGTCACTTGATTAAGTGACTCAGCGAATCCGTCTGTTCATTTTAATTGGGCGGGGTTCATTTTTTGGGAGTTTGAAAGATTAGATGTCATAGAAAAATAGAAAGCTAAGGTGCAAGTAACCAGGTTTTTAATTTTTTTGGGATTCCTGCTGTCGACAATTTGAATGGTCGAAGTCGTTGTGGCTAATCAACAAGCCCAACTTTCGTTTTTGAATAGCGGGTCGACTCTAGAACGCCGTATTAAAGGCGACACAATAAAAGATGTACTTCAAGTTGAGGAAGCTTCTCAACTAACCTCGAGGCGAGTTTTAGTGCTTCAGAGGCAACGTCTAGTCGTGTATTACCACAAAACAATGAGAGGCGTTTGTGAATCTACTGAATGAGTTTAGGCAGTGCATTAACAGCATTATTCATGAGTTAAGTGAGACCACCAAATTTTCATGAATATTGTATTAAAATCTGATTGTTACTTTTATGATGAGGCGTATAGAACGCCTTATCATTAAAAGTAATATTAAAATACCAAACATTGCGAACAGATTCGCAGTCATAAAAACGAATTAAGGGAAATTCAAGAAACGAAATCGCCATGCGGGAGTTTAGTGCTCTTGGTGAAGAAGAAAAATAGAGTATTGCAATGGGCAATAGACTATATAATAATTACTATATGATAATTAAATTTACGAAGAATAAGAATTTTCTATTCGAACTATTGACTGGCACAAGGTTATGTACAAATTCCTTTAGAGAATGACGCATGTGCCGAATCTGCTTTTTTCACGCCGGAAGACACTGGAGAGTTCTTCTGGGCTGTATTCGGATTGGTGAGCACTTTGTTTCATTTTTCGAAATTAATGATAGCAGTGCTGATTTTATTAAGGAAACATCTAATGATCTATAATTTAGATAACATAGTAATTCCTTCGAAGAGTTAGGAAGATATAATGATGAAACTGCATTTGGTCTCGATGTCATTGAATGAGGCGGGTTTTTTGTGATTTCATTTTGGTGTTGGAAAATCCTTTGAGTTGATGCGTATGTACTATTATTTTTTAAGTATTCAGTCTTACAGTAAACGTCATATTAATACATGTTAGAATGTATGATTTGTAGAAAAAGGAGCTAGATGGGTAAGATCATTTGCAATTGTTCAGACTGATCACTTATGGCTTATTTAGTACAAGTAGGGAAAATAAGTTTATAAATTTTTAATCTTAGAACTGGTAGAATAATAAAAATACCATAGCGACGGTGAAAGCATTATTATAGTTAATTGAGCATTTCGAATTGCCATGTCAGATTATTAGTAATCGCAGCACTTGCTCTGTATTGAAAGTTTTTCAACGGTTTTGCTAGGAACATGGCATTCGTCATATTTTGAATTTAAGTCAACACCCACAAGCTAAAGGACAAGCTAACTTTCTAAGTAGAAAGAGTGAACAGAGTGTCATTTGTCACAATGATACGTAACGCAGAAAACAGTCAAACCTCCGAATGAGACAAGTTAATCAAAAATATCAAGAGTAATATGAATCTGACAGTGAACAAAATGACGTGCCGAGCTTTAGTTCAGCCCTTAGTGCTGCATCCTCACTGTACAATTCGAGTGGTTGTTGTAAATATTCAGACTGCTTAGGTGGCAACTGACAAGTCAACGAAATTACAACCGCGTAAAGAAGGTTTATTGAAACAGCGATTATTCTTTTAGGTATGGCATTTCTGAAAAAAGTACCAATTTTCATGTTAAAAAGTTAACTTTGCCAATGAAAACAATAAGTATAATAATAGTATTTCTGTGGCGGAACTAGTTAATGAAAACTGTTAATGGAAAAACTAGTTAACTCTACTAAAAATGAAAATCGAGTTCTTATCATATTTAGCATTGTTTTTATATGTACTTTCATTTGACATGACGAAATTCCGTGATATATGATACTTTCATAGTTATTCGCTGGTGAAGATTATTGAAGAATGGCAATTTCATTTGTAAAACAAGTTAACTCCACGAATCAATAGAACAAACCGGTTAACTCCACTAAAATTATACTAAAAAAGCAATTCATGTAAATTTAATTACAGTTCGACTATTTACATGTCAGCCAATTTGAAATTCAATCACAGTTTAATTATATGAAGATATACGAATGTAATGATAAATAATATCTATAATTTACAATGAAATCATAATTTATTTATGATTTATGATGGATTCCTAATAACGAAAATTACTTCGCATTTACATTAACTTTCTAATGAAAATAATTATAGAGATTAGATTATAAATTTTGATTTACAAGAAAAAATTATCTATAACTGGTACAAATCGCATAGATTCAATCACATTAATGATCTCTATAATCTGCTTGTTTCATAGAAGATATCCGAGACGATCTTTTTTCATTGCTCTTACTGTTTGTTTCTTTTCCTTCTGTTTTAATTTTTTGGGATTCAGACTAATTCGGGCTTGTTCTGAGTTCTGTCTGGGTGCTAGGTCGTGATTCTGATTCTTCAAACACTGCGTCTGGTTCGTCTTCCTGTTCCAATAGATCTATGTCTGGATCATAGTTAAAGTTGGTTGAAATTCCAAGAGCTGGCCAAAGGAGAGGTAAGAGAATCATCAGGTCTTGTTTCTTCTTTTTCGTGATTTTCAAGAGCCCACTATAACAATGCTTCAAATCGTTCTCCTTAAATTCAAGTTTTTTTTCTTCGACGCAAATCCAGCGTGGAAAATTCTTTTTCTTCCGAGAGACTGTTTTTGAAGTAAATAATTCCTTGATGGTTGAGTATACCTCAACCGTTTGACTTGCTGCATGAGAAATCTTTTTCGTTCATCGTCCTTTTTGCGAGCTACCAGGACACCTCGATGAAATGATTCAAAATGATAAAACATCTTTCGGTTCATCTCAACCACTTCGAAAGGATTATTCACTTTAGCATTTCGAACCAACTCGCCAGGAACATGGATCTCAGAGGCCAACTGTTTTTTCGCACGTTCAATCACAGCGTGATTTGACTCACACTCTATATGAGTGTGTCCAGGTTCCAAAAATTTATGATCCAGTGTTTGCAGTGTGGAATGACAAGAAACAATGAAAGACATCATTTCCGAAACGATTTTTTTTTGTTTTGTAAGATGCCGTACGTCGAGGTCCAAATTGTCCATAAAGTTGTACTCACATGACGAGATCTAACATGGCGATTCCCTTATGCCACATATAACATCTTGATTTTCTCGAAGTGTTGCCATTTACTGTTAGGTTAAAAGTCCACAGAGGTTGTTTCTAAAATGTCACATACGTTTTTAAGGCTAGAGTTGGTAGACATTGCTGAAGGTCGCAAGAAGCGAGTACTGCTGATCCCTGAGATTTTTTTGCTGTTTGTTTCTCTTTAGATTTTTGTTCATGGGCCCAAATTTGTTGTAATATATCCTCATTTGTTTCGTACTTAAGCATGTTGAAAGCTTATCACTTTCGTCCAGATTTGAAGGGGCATCAAAAAATGAATCCGGAGTACTAACATGAACTATTTCGTCAATGTCCGAGACATTGGTGTTTTTTTTATCTATATAAAAAAAACCAACGGTTGAAAATTTCATAAAAATGTTACTTGATTTAAAACATAAACCAATTTAAACCAATAAATGATATGCAATTATGAGCATTATTAATTTTTAACAGTCAAACATATCTGCTTTGCTTTCAAGGTTGTTCGGTTTTTGCGAATGTTTTGATTGTCGCGGCAATGACTTTGTAGCATCAAAAGATAAATATTGTTATATAAGATCCATTATTACCATGGGTTCACCTCGTTGAGTTGTTTCGACGCACCATCAGGATGAACTGATTTAACATTCGATGATAACGTGATTTTATTGTTGCTTTAACACTGATTTTCTTTTTACTCTGACATTTGCTTAAATGTTTGAATGTTGGAATATATAAGCTTGAATGAGTGTCGATAAATCAACCAACAACCGCTCCATGTTCATAATGGAGCTCAAACTTTTGTGTTTAATTTAAACATTAAATATGAAAACACGAATGTTCATAAGAAATATGAACCGGTTGAATAACTCAACGTTTGATTAATATTCGTAAAGACCGTTGCCAATAAATTGACCTCTACAGTTCAGTCACCTACATAATGAATTTCTAACTAACTATAACTATTCTATGTTCAATTATCAGAACATTAACAGAGCGGAATTACTACAAAAATGTATAGGAATCGTATTAGTAACACTAGTACAAAGTGAAATAAACTTGTAGAAGTTTATTGAAACAAAAACCAGTTAACTTCAACAAAATTAAAGAAAAATTAGTTATCTCCAATTTTTCATTTTTTTAATGGGTTGTATAATGCAACTTTTTTTCATTCATATCGCAAAAAGTTCGACTTCATTACATGATTGAATAACCAGAAAAACAAATCCTGGTAATTCTTTGGTATAACTGATATCCCAAATCAATTTTTGAAAATTTAAATAGTTGATTTCTCGAAAATCATAAAAATAGAGTTACCTTGTTTTTCCTATCGGCCACAAATTTGTTAAATTTGTAGGCTCATCAACAACATTATAACATAAACACAAGAATCAAGAAAAAAAATTTTTTCATATCCTCTTAGGTACTCTTTCAAATCTACAATAATCAGAATTTGTTTTTATCCAATTTATGCAACAAAATTAAAAATTAAAATTTCGGGACAATACACGGAGTTCCTCCTTAACCATTTCTATTAGTCCCCTACTTATTTTCTTTCTTTTAATCGCTTTCCATATAAATTCTCTGTCTAAGCTCTCGAAACAGCTTTTAAATCTAAAAATAACACGAACACCTTATCCGAATTCCTTCATAAATTTTCATCTAACGCATGCTTCAACACAAAAATGTTATTTATACATCCCCTATTTTTCTTGAACCCTGCCTGTGTTTCATCTATACATCCCCTATTTTTCATGAACCATGCATGTGTTTTATCCATACCTTTTCCCTTTTCCAAATCCTCTACAATTTTTTCATCTGATAATTCTGCAATAATCTCATATTCCGTATATATGTCAAGGTTATTCTTCTATAATTTCCTACATCTTTCTTATTTCTTTTTTGTGAATCGGTACAATTAACCACTCCTTCCACTCACTGGAACAATATTTATTTATTTATTATTAATTTATTCATTTATTGGTATACAATGTTTAGAGACTTGCTCCGTATACATACTCCGAGAGTTTATATAGTTGCATTTCTAGATATTGATCATTATTCTATCAATATTTAGTTTTACATATTTTTTAAAAAAAGTAGTATGAACAGTTCAATTAAGTGACAGGAATATTGGATAGAATAACGCTCAACAATTAATTTTTTTTTATCAGATGAAGCAAACATTCTGACCTTGGTGTTAAATAAATAGGACAGACATACACTCCGCACAACAATCAGCGGTCCACTTGAAATTTTCGAAAAAATTTCAAAAGCTCATAACTTTAACATGTGTGCGAGCGTGTGTGTATTTTTTTTTAAGACGTGAGAAATGCATTAAAGCATTCTCGGCCCAGACTCTTATGTCCGGACCGATTCGTGTAGGACTCGTCCGAAGACCCTACCCACTAAAACCTTACGTCTAACCCCTGCTCCATCTACAGGACCGTCGTCAGGCATTACTTCATAACGTGGGGTACTGGCTATTCTAGCCCTCTGTCTACAACTAATGTTCGTTAGTTGGTTTGTCTTTTGTTCCGCTCTCGTTAATCCTCCCTCAGGTGCCGCATTACTCTAGCAGCGAACGTGGTTATCGCGTTCCAACTCTATTGTGTGGCTAACATCTGGGGGACCGTATTCTCCGGGGTTTGTCCCTCGGAGAGGGTCTCCAGCAGCTCTTCTCGCTCCCATGAGAGTCGCGGGCAGCCATACACGACGTGTTCGACATCCTCTTTTTGTCCTGGGCACGCCGGACATCGTCGAGCTTGAAGCGGTGCTGGTATGTCCTAAAGCAACCATGCCCCGTCAACAACTGTGTCATGTAGAAGTCCACCTCTCTGTGACCACGCGAGATCCATTCGCTGATGCTTGCGATAAGGCAATGGGTCCATTTGCCGTTCGGTGACGCATCCCAGCAATCTTGCCACTGTCTTAGCGACGCGGCCTTTTCCTCCTCCAGCATGGCGCACAGTTCGACTCTGAAGTATTGTCGGCCTCTACCACAGATGCGACGTCACTCGTCTGCAAGGATCTCGCATGGTGTTATGCTGTCTTCAACGCACACAGCGTCATATGACACTGTGCAAAAAGCACAGGCCACCCTCAACGCGCTTCGCCGGTAGACGCACCCACATGGGTGCGGCATAAAGCAGGGTCGAGCTCACCACGCTCGCCAGGCGCTTACACCTGCATTGCCTGGGACCGCCGGTGGTCGGCATAATGCGTGATAGTGCCGAAGTGACGTTGTCTGCCTTTTCGCTGATGACGCGAAGGTGTTCGTCATAATGTAGTCGAGCATCGATTCACACACCTAGGTAGCGTAGGTGTGGCCTAGACTGAATTTCATGCTGTCCCACGGTGAGAGTGATGGTCTCCCTCAGCTTCCTGCTTGTGATCAGCACTGCCTTAGTCTTATGGTCAGCCAAGACCAGCCCGACTGAAAACAGCCACCTCCGGATCACCACAATGAAATTGTTCACCACCAGTGTAACATCCTCCAAGTATTTCACGATACTTCGTTAAATATCCACGACGACCAGTGCTACGTCATCAGCGAAGCCAATAGTCTCCGCGCCTCGCGGCAGTTCTAGCCTCAGCACCTCGACGTATATGATATTGCACAGTAGAGGGCCGAGGACCGAACCCTGTGGAACAACACCCGTCACGTCGTAGTTTCTTCTGTGGTACACCAGGACTCTATCCTCAAAGTAGTCGCGGATGATTGCGCTGATGTACTCCGGGACTCTCAGAATGCAGCTTTACCTTGCTGAGTTAACGGCGTTCTTGATGTCCAAGATCACGACAGCGCAGTACTTCTTCGTGCCTCTTCTTCATCGTGATCCCGAAATAGCCTCTGACGGAGTACTCATTACTCTGCTAATTGCATCCACCGTTGAGTGAGCCTTTCCAAAACCGAACTGATTATCGGAAAGGCCGCTGCTGCCTTCGATAAAGGATTCCAGTCTACTGCAGATGATACGCTCAAGTATCTTACCTGCCGTGTCTAGGAGACAGATCGAGCGGTACGATGACGGGTCATTGGGTGATTTCTTGCCTTTTGGCAAGAGCACAAGCCGTTGACATTTTCAGCATCGAGGAAAGGTTCGTTCACGCAGGCACTTATCGTACACACCCAGAAAAAGGTCAGGGTGGTTTTCAACGACAGTCTTCAGAGTCGCGTTTGGCACTCCATCTGGGCCTGGGGCCTTGGCATCCTGGATCCGGCGACATGCTTTCAGAAGTTCCTCCTGACTGACTGGTGGCACGTCCTCACGTCAGTGGTTTAGAGCTGTGTTTTCTGTCGATTCTTGCTTTACTGGGAAGAGGGATGCTACGATGTTCTGTAGCACTGTCGGGCAAGTAGAGTTTACGCATGCCACGCCTCCCAGCTTGGCCATCACGATTCTATACGGCCTGCCTCATGGGTCCCTGTCGACTTCTTGACACAGCTCTCGCCAGCAACAGCGTTTGCTCGTCTTGATAACCTTTCTCAGAGCCTTACGATCACGTCTATACTGCACCTGCAGCTGTTTGAAGTTAGGTCGTCCCACAGCTCTTGTATATTTACGTCTGCTTCGAATACATCTTCTGCGGTGTTGTGCGATTACAAGCATTGAAGACATGCGCCATAAGTTCTTCCGCATGCTTTTCTGCTGTCCCATCACTCAAAGCCACATCATCCATCATAAAAGCAAGTGCATCTCTACACAATGCCTTGGTGCTCCACTTGCAACTCTGTGGCACTTTCCCCCGTTTTCCAGGCTCCAGAATCCCAAAGAGAATGGCTTGGTGATCACTATGTGTATAGACGTTGCTGACCTTCCAGGTCAGGCCAACGCGAACCATACACTCGCTCGTCAAAGTCAGGTCGACTATAGAGCTGATACCACCTCTGGTGAAATTTGGGCAAGTTCCGGAGTTCGCCAGGACGAGGTGTAATGAAGCAAGGTGGTTCAAGAGAGCTTCCCCTCGTCGGTTCGTTTCTCTGCTGCCCAAAATCGTAGACGAGGCGTTAAAATCACCAGCGATGATGAAAATGACCAGCGTCAGCAACCAAGTTGTCCAGAAGTACTTCGAATTTGGCGATGGAGGCATTAGGAGAGGCATATACGCTGTAAACATATATTCCGTTCACTTTTGCCCACGTAAATCCGACTTGCGACACAGTCATCCTCTCCTGCACTTGCTGCATGCCGCATGACCATATGGCGGCACGGTTTGAGGCGTCTTAGCACCACACAGGGCTGTCCATGTCTTTATATTGTTCACAGTAGATCTTGAGCTCTCACAGTGGTTGAGGTTGAGTTGTAGAAACCTCATACACCATTCCGCCGTGTTTTCTGTGTTGCAGCTTAATACAAAGGGCACCGGCTGCTCCCAGATACATGCCCAGGCTTTCCCGTGCAGAGCATGCAACATGGTTTACACTCACAATTAATAGCTATGTGCCCCTCTGTGCCACATTTCCGACAGAGCTTGGACCTTTCTGATCTCTTGCATGTACCAGCACGATGACCAAACTGCCAGCACTTGAAGCAATTCACGAGCGTCGCTTTAAGCCGGACGTAGCTCATCAACCATTCTACCTGGATTCGTCCAAGTGCTACTACCTTCCGTGCCAGAGCTGTCGGTAGACTCACCACGGCAATCTGTGTGCCCCTGAAGCCCTTACGCAGTGACTTCACTGCTGTTTCTCCGACATCTAAGTTTTCGATTTGGTTTCTCAGAGCTGTGCAGATGTCATCGGCAGTTGTCAGCTCATCGAGATCTCGCAGTTCAACTGTTGTCTCTTCTCTGAGCGCTCGCACAATCGCAGACTTTCCCAAGTGGCTGGAGATCGATTTCTGCAAGTCGTCGGTTCTTTCGGTGGCCGCCCTCTCCAACTCGAGCAAGAGATCTCCGGCACCGGTTCTCCAGACTTATTTAATGCAAGAACCGATATCCTTCAGAGTCGGGTCAGCGGGTGTTGGTACTAAATCAAATCGTCAGCAACAAGCGTCGCTCCGTGGATTTAATTCGACACACCTAGGTCCATCGATGTTAAGTGACGTTCCAAACTTCCTAACTACTAGCAACAGACCTCGGTACTAGAGAGTGGAAAAATCCGATTGCTTAGTGCGCTTTACGGGCACACAGGGTACTCTATTAGTTGTTAGCAACTCTACTAGTTGTTTCTCACCGACTGATGAAACTCACACGGAGAGCCACGAGAAGGCGACCCGGAGAGACCATATTACTCGCTGTCATTATCCTCCCAACGGACGAGCGCGCCAATCCAGAGGGTATAGTTCAATTACAACCACAGGCCACTTGTGTTCGAGGCAAGCGCCTGAGTCTAAGTACTACAAACGTTTGATCCTCTTGCGGCTCCCAGACGTTTGCCTGCCCTCTATATTACCCAACTTCGGAACCCAACCGGAAGCCAATGAGGGGTAACGGACCAAGTGTACTCTTACTCCCAGGGATGCATGGTCATCCGAATGCACGTGTTTACCATGAAAACGTGCGACCTCTGACGTCTTTCATTTAGCTTGACGGTCAGAGTCCGATAAATTCTGTCCGACAAGTGAGCCAGCACCATACAACGTATGAAAGACGTCTAGAGTGGTTAGAGGCTATATGTCGCTTATCCACCCTCACTAGCCGGCGCAAGTCACGAACCGTGGTTCATTGGTCGACTCTTCCAAGTCAACCCGACTCTTTATGCTGTAAGAAAACTTGTTCGAATAGTGGTGAAGAACTCACCACTACTTTCCTCCG
>JAQQRF010000758.1:0-28338 GCA_030523145.1 Trissolcus brochymenae | reverse complement strand
GCGCGCGCGCAGCGCGCGCCGAGGTATTTCAATTCATTTTGTAAAATTTCAAAATCTGATGGGGGAGAGCGCGCGAAGCGCGCTCGACATTCTAGTCCCGATATGAAAAAGATGATGACGACCTGAAGTTGGACTTGCGGCTAATTCACGCGATATAGTTTATTTTTTGACAGGCCAGTTTATTTACATTCGAAATTCGAAATTTGACATTTAGGTTTGTTAGGAAAATTGGGAATCGAAGGCCAATTTACTTATATTTATTTTGTAAAATTTAAAAATCCGATGGGGAGAGCGCGAGAAGCGTGCTCAACATTCTAGTATTAGGAAAAAGTAAAATGAATGACGAGGAAATATGACCTCCAAATATATTGGAGGTACGACAAATACATATGAAAATATTTTTTTCAATAATTTTTTTACAATTTTTAAACTACCCTATTGTGCATTGAAACTAGAATCCGGACGTTTTACGTTAAGTTAAGTGTTTCATGAAATAGAAAATAAGTTTGTGATGGAATATAATTCTTTGAATTTAAGATTGATATTACAGGCTGAGTGGTGTGACTTTTTGGTATAGAGAAGTTAGTTCTTATCTGATTCTTTTGTGTAAAAAACGTATCTTCCTTGCCCGCATTTTCAATTGTAGTTTTCGATAATAAAAGTTAAAGTATGACGCCAATAAAGTTTTCATTTCGCATTGACCCATAATTTCCAATAGGCGTTATAAGTTATTTTACAAATAAACTCATTTGTTGTTTCAAATAATTTTAAAATCAATTTTGATTTACAGTAAAATAGAAGATGATCACGTCGCATCATTTCCCAGACCTGTCTTTGAATGTGGTGCTGATCGGATTGAATCAACCATAAATAGTATTAGCGCAATTTAGTACATGGTTGCCACAGAGGTTGCAAAGAGCGTTGAAAATTAAAAATCGTCATTAGACAATCCATTTTTGGATTGATGGAATATCAAAAATATTTCCGGAATGTGGCAAGCAGATTCTAATTGAAACAAATCATTATTTTTTAATAAGTATGACCATAATATGACTAACCATTTGGACAAAGTTTCACCTATTTCGAAGTTCTACAGTGAAATTTTACGGTGAAAGCATGGAAATGACTGTAAAATGTGTTAAAAATAATAGAAAGATTGCTTGACTGTTGACTGCTTGTCTGCTTGACTACGGAAAGATTGACTGTAGGTTTTTTCCTCGATAATCGAAGCACCGCATGTCCACTAAAAATACCTTAATAGGCCTTACGAACATTTTACTATGAATTATGACCATTTTGCTTGTATTTAAGAGAGGAGCAGGTATTATGTGCCACCCAAATATAATTGAAAAAATAAACGTTTCATTAGATTCTATATGCAAAAAATTGAAGTCTGAAACTTTTATCGCTCATGTAAAAGTGGATGGTGTAATTTTTACCTATTTATAAATTTAAATAAAAAAATTACATCGTCGGGTATTGTGGACCGTTTATTTGGAAGCAATGACGGATATTATGGGCTATCCAAACGTCTTTTAACAGCCGGTCGGGGTGTGTGTTAAGACGATGTAAAGATAAGAAGATAAAAAAATGATCGAAGATATGTTCATTGAGCCTATTTAAAAATATTTTGCTATAACAGTGACAACATGAATATCATTAAAGTGTTAATTGATGACGACAAAAAATTTTAAATGAAAACAAACGCATTTTTGGTATGTGTCAAAAAACTAACCTTAAAGTATCGATTGTCAATAGATCATCGATCGATTAAAATATTAAAATATCGTTAAATTAAATATGAATGAAATAATTAATATATTAATAATGATAAAAATATTAAATGATAAAATATTTTAATGATTAAAATATTGTTTGCCATTATTTTGGAATTTTTTTTGATTGTTGTTTTTAAAGAATTTTACCAATCAAACATCGGTATTCATTGAATTTTATCCAATTTATAACAAATTCCTACGATAAACAGAACCAGCCCGTAATATCCTATGTATCCTTTGGTATTAAAATTAGGTGGCCCATTATAATGCCCGCCTTTTCGCCTTACATGTCCTCATAATGTAAACTCACAAAAAAAAATATGAAAAAGGATAGAACTAAAAAAAACTACAAGATAGTACAAATATTCTTCTCGGATATTCAATGATTCGGTTTACCGATGCTATCTTTTATGGCAAAATACAGAGTGCCCGTGTCTCATGAAAATAGCTCACAATTTTACGAATTATAACTCTGATTCTATAAATTTTGAATCTCCATTTTTCATCTTTTAAGCAAATAAACTTTCTAACAATGTATTATTTTATACAAAAAGTGAATATTTAATCCAGAAAAAGAATAAAAATGCAAGCTTTGCTAAATTTCTAATAACAGGTTCAAAAATTGTTTTAAGAAAATTTTTTTAATTAGATCGTTGCACTATGAATGCTTAATAGCTGTATATCAAGTGATAAGTACAGCAAACATTCATGTTACGAATTTGTACATTTCGATTTGAGAAATAAAGGAACAAATAATGATGACTTACCCCGAAAGTTGAGGTAGGTCGCGATGATGAGAAGATTCGAGAGGATGATGGCGACGCCGACCACGAATATGAGGCCCGCCTGCATGAGAGCCTCCAATGAGGGCTCCTCCATGCCGCCTTCCTTTCGCGCTGCATCCCCCCACCCGCCCTTAAGTGCGTTTACCCTTCACCCTATCTTCGAGATCCTTAGGCGGATCCTATCTTTCGATTTATTATTTCTTCAAATCGCAGCGTCCAGGCACGGTTTCCGTTGTCACTATTTCTTACTTTACGAACTTTCACACTTTCTGAATCGTCACAGCTATTTTCATACTGTCCGCTTCTTCAAGATTTAAGTCCGCAAATCACTTGAGAATGCCTGCTGCTCTTCATTACTGCAACATACAACATACAAAATCTTATTCTCTTACGTAAATAAATTCACTCAAAATTTCTCATTTTTTCGATAGTTTATATAATAATCAAATTTCGGTGTAATTGTCGATGTAATTTATATTTTCAAATGTTGATAAATGTTTTCTAAACATTTATGTTTTTCGATCGAATCGTTATTTAAAGTCAAATAATGTTTACAATCAAAGCAAATTTGGTTTTAAAATTATAGGTTTTATTATAATAAGTTAAAGTCCCAGCTATCCTCCAAAAAATTCACTCTTATTTATTTGAAAACACTGAAAAAAAAAATTTGATAGACATTTTTGTCTATTTAAATTTAGGTCGTTTTTTCATCAAACGGGTTGTGACTCTTTTTCAAGCAGAATTTTTAAATACTGTATCGTTAATTATAGGATTTCTACAATATCACTTATCACTAATGATCAATATAGTGTTTTTTCGAAAACGTTTTTAATTTTGTATATTACAACAATTTAATTGTAGATATTATGTCAAATTATTTCAAACAATAATGACAACGAAACAACAAAGGATTTAACAATTAGAAAATCAATGAAATTTTTTTAATTGATTTAAGGAGATATACCTAACCTGCAATGCCAAAAAATAGTTGAATGAAACAATATCTTTTAAATCAATTTTCATCAATTTATTTATTAAAAATAAAACCATTTTCCATTTATTGTTCAAGCAAATTTTATAGTGTCCATACCAGCAGCTTCCATGAAAAAGAGATTTAAAAAAATCGTTTTGTGGTGACCATAACTGACGCTAAAGAAATTTTCAAAAGTCAAAAATTCCAACAGAATTTCATTCACAATAATAGAATTTGCTATAGATTGAATTGATTTTTTAAAATAAAAAGAATTTAAAAACAAAATGACAGTTTAAACGTCGAAACATAAAAAGTTGAAAATAGATTCGTAAAAGTTGTTTCATTTTTGTTCATCATTGTTCATCATTGTTTTCATTTCTAAAAAAAATCGCAACTTTAAGAGTTGCGGTTTTTGTTGACGTAGCAGATAGGTATATAACTCATTTTTCCTATTTAAAATCATTAATTCGTCTTAAGTTGTTTTTCCACTAAGTGAATCATTTAAGTAAATGATGTTTATTTAATTAGATTTGGCAGTTCTATTTTGTAAACAATTTTTATATTTTAATTGTAAATGTCAAAGCCAACGTTTTTGATGGTGGATTAGTTGAATTATTCCTTCTATAACTATAATATAGAAAGAAAATCAACCTCTGACTCTTTTTCTCGCGTGCAAAGACCGGAGTCTTCGATTATATAACTTCTTATAGCGGACGTATCAAATAATTTCAAATATAATAAAAATGACAGAATTATATTGATGTTACTTCTAATGGCATAAAAAAAATTCAGTCGGGTAATTTTTAATTGATTTTAATTGATTTCTTTTTTCTTCGACTATTTTTTATTATTGTTCACATACAAAAGTGACCTTTTCGTAATTTAAGTTCGATACAAATAGTTTTTATACAATTCAAATTCGTTTGAAGTTAACTAGTTTATGTTTTGAATTAATGCAAACGACATTTTAACAAATAGTCGAAATGTTATTTGCATTTTTCCAATGCAAAAAATGTTGGTTCAGAGATTTACTTTTAAAAGTGTTTATAGAAAAGTTTTCAACATATTAGGTATTTGAAAATAATTTTGATTATAATACTGTTTATTTTTTTATTGTTGAACAAAATATTTGGGAATAACACATTGTTTTCGATTTTGAGAAAAAGAAATTTGCTTACAAATTGAATCCATTCCAATTTGTCCTATTTTGGTTAGAACCGGGGAAAAAAAAATATAAAATTACGTGAGGCATACAAAGTATAACATTCTTCCTTGCTTACTTGTATTGCTTCTATTAACTCTGTGTTAGCAGTGTCTTTTTACACCGAAGTTGGTGATAAAACTACTTAGACATTCCACCTGCTGCGCTTTGCTAATAACACGACTAACGGAGGTTTAATTTGAATTCAAATGAAAATCGTCTGAACGTTAATGTGCGCGTTTATATGTTTTTCTATATTACTTTGAATAAAAATTTTAATCGCGTTTTGTGTTTTCTATACAAAATCCGTTAATATGATTTGTTTACTATACAGGGTGTTAAAAAAGTTTGGGGATGATATCTATTAAGATTTCTATCAAATCATCCCTAATTTTTTTTAATACCCTGTATATATGCCGTCTAAAGAAAGAAAAAAGTTCTATCAAATTGTATAATTCATCGATGAAAATACATTGAACTGTACAGTATATGAAAGACAAATAAAAAAATTTGTACAAAAATGATTGAAACTTAGATTATATTTAGTGAATAAAGATGGAAAATTGCTATTAGTTCAGTAATTTTTACCATTAATTTAGTTTTTTTTTTAATTTTTGTAATACATTTTCTCAAAATATATAGTAATTTTGATGATGCATTGTGTTGTTTTCACAAGTGCACAAAAAATTATATTATTTATAGATGAGATGGGATATTTTTATTTCAAACCATTTTTATCTAAATAAATTTGATTTTGTTTTCCTATAGATACTTGAATACTGGATAGTAAACAGGTAAGGATTGCAATTCGCCACAGTTTTATAGTTGACTGTTAAACTTGAAATATCAAAATCAAATAAGAATTACAATACGCTAAGCTACATAATCTTGAAGCATACCATAACTTCGAAAATCATATAAGCGTGAACAAGACATTCTCGATAATCCGGCGGTTTTATTGTTTCTACTGCTTCTATTGAGTACAGAAAGGATCGAAAGTCGGCAGCTGTTCGACATAGTGGAGGTGGATTATTTGGGCCCAATTTTAATTTACTCGTGATCATAGACATCCTGACCCAGTTTTCCCTGCTGAAAGCTGTGAGAAATGTGGTTCGTCTTAGATTTTGTCTAAGTCTTTATCTTTTGCCTTGTCTTTTGACTTCATCTCTCTAGATTTTATGCTGCAGTATAGTACTCCTCTTAAGTTGATCATGGATCGAGGAATATCCTTTACTGGTTTACTTTACAACAATCCCATATAAATGGTTTAGTTGAGAGGATGAACCAAACTATCCTCCTAGTGTTGCGAAGCTCTATCAACGACGAACATGAAACATTGTATGGTTACCCACGGTATGAAGACGGTTTGTTACGAAAATTCACAATAGATAATGAAGACCCAAGTAATTCACGAGCTTCAAGAAAACATACGCGAGACACGTAAAGAAATCAAAGATAAGAATAAACAACGATATGGTGCAAATAGGTTTGCGAATGTGCATTTCGTTATCAGAGATATGTTGTAGTGTTGACCGGAACCTCGACAAAGTTGCAAGCCAAATACAAAGGACTGTTTATTTATCGTAAAGGGTTTCTATCAGACGTATATCGTATTAAATATTTGAATTGTAACAAGCGCAAGAGTTTTTATACTACTGCTAATATAAGAGTCTTGAAAATTTAGAATAAAGTAGTAAGACGACACATGATTGTAGCTGAGGGTTAAAAGGCAGCAACCTTGTAACTGTACCGCAGGAGAGCGAAGAAAATGTTCCCACGGGAGATACTCCTTGTAGATCGTCACTCTAGTGCCGAAAACCTTGACTTTTTCTGGATGCATGAAGTCAGCGAGAATAGTTTTTAAAAAAACAAGAATGAGTTACTTACGATTATAAACGTAGAGCATTTACGTCACGATTTTGCTTTATATGAAACATAACGCGACCCAGGATGGCTGATTGTTGTGTTCTTTTTGAATTTGAGCGCAAGAAATGTCGTGTAGTGTTTGAATGAGACTCGAATCCTAAAAAGGTTTTTGTATTTGAGTAGGGAGAGTCAGTCATGAAGAATGCAAGGCAGTTAGCTGTGCAGTAATTTCTTTTGTTTTAAGAACCGCGTTTCAAATTTATTTATTTTGTGAGATAGAATTATTAATTTAGTGAATTAAGCAATTTTTGTATTGAAATGAAAGCACAAAGTGATCAAAGTTTTTGGGTGGAATCACTTCCCCTGGACACCTGACCCACCTTACAACAAACACAATATCTTTTGTACAATCAGACAGCGTAAAATTTTCTGTTATAAAGTCCCGTATACGTGTAGTCTAGCTAATTCATATCGACCGCCATTCATAATTTAATCTAATCGATCCTGAATGGGGCATATCGTCTTCTTTTTCTAAGCGTTGCACGAATTCAAATATATATAGAACCATTCTGAATATCTTAATTTGAGTGCAACTTAGAGAAGTAAAAATTGTTGCAATTCGTTTAAATTAATTCTTTTAAAACATTGAATTTAATTTATTTTCAGATAGTCGAGCAAACTTTGTTCGATTATTCCTAAAATAACCCGAGTATATTTTATGGAAAGTGAGCTACAAGTTGCGATAGACACCTATTTAGAACTTACTCTCCGAACTAAATTTACGTCCTTGAGTACATGAATGCTTTCATTTTTGTTATTTCATGCAATAAGTAAGTGCTTTTGAAAACTGACATACTGAGATTTTTATGATGGCAAAAAAATCTTGCTTGTTATATCATATGATTTAGTTTTCATGAATTCTAAAATAAATAATGAACGATTTATTTTAAATACAATATTTTTAAGATATATATATATATATATATATATATATATATATATATATTATAAAACTATTGTATACATGCGATTAGAAAATTATTATAACAACAGAATATTAGAAAACTTTATACTCAAGTACTGATTCGTATAAACAACTAGTGGTTTTAGTAATTCTACTTCACTTAAGAGATCAACTTTTTACTGCAGATTTTGTGTCATTCATAGATCAAAAATGAGCTAAATAATTTTTGACTGATATTTTGACTTGAAAATTTTCATGTGACGAAAACTCATTTACGAATTGTTTCTGCCATCTGTTTGATAAAACAAAATAATTAAAATTTTGCATTTATATAGAAATTAATGTTGACAAGTATATATGATACTTTTGATTCATAGGCATATAATAAATCAAAGAACAAATAATCAATAAGTAATGCATAACGTGAAATAAATGTTTGATCAAGATATGAGTAACGGCATTGAAAAGCATGGCGCTGATAATGGATAAAACGTACATACATTCGTTCTGGTTAATGACTGGTGTTGCTGATGATGTTATAGCATTCAATAGATCTTGTGAGCGTCGACACGCGACGGGTGTTAGTCAAGTCAGTTACATAAAAATCGGCTTAAAGAAGCCAGATAAGAAGTTATTCGTTACAATTAACTGCCTTATACTTTTGGCGTGGCACACGTCACAACAATTTGTTAATTGTTATTAACTCGTGACAAGCACACTAGTGCCAAAATGGAACCAACACGAGAGACACACTAAAATATATATTGCTTATGATAACTTGTATTTTAAGACTTGGATACCAAAAATTGCCTGTCTTTTGCAGGGTGGAAAAAGTGTACGTCCACTTCAATACACAATTTTTTACAAATTAAACTGATATAATTAACAGTTTTTCTTGCAGATTTATTTTTTAGTAAGGCGATTTATTTATAATTTTTCGATAGAACAATGTCGAAAATTCAAAATATATTCAAAAATATTTTAAATATTTAAAAAAATCTCTCTAAGATTATAATAAGCATCAATTGTGTGTTGAGGGGAGAACTCTAAGTAAGTGTTTGAATTTTTCATCATATTCAAGTTTATTTAGGTGCGAAAAATTACTTTAGATCTAGTTCACTGTTTGTAGGTATGTATAAATGTAACTTTGAGAAAATTTTTTTGTTTTATTCGAAAGATTCTACATTAATACACTGTGAATTGAAGGTTATTTAAGTATCTATTTTTTACATGGTATCGGCGAATGATAAGGCTGTCAATTTGAATTAATCCCCCCCTCCCCACATTATGAAAGAATGTTCCCTGAAAAAAAATTTAAAACCACTCATTGAAGTCGAGTGCACTTGTCAGTAGTACCTCACAAAATAAATTTATTTATTCATGAAGTAATATCGTCGGTGAATCTTAAAAACCATAAAAATCTTAATTTTTCATTAATTTATAACGTTATGGTAAAAATGAACATTTTTATAAAAGAAAGTTGACTTTAACAGTAAAAATCATGAACAATAAAAATAGTTTTTTCAAATTTTGTTGGTTCGTCGAATACAGTTTTCAATTCACGAGGTTCAGAAAAAGCGGTCGATACAACGAGTTTTTTTTCTATCGCACCTGCCAATTTGTTCCAAGAAATGTTGTTCCAAGTAAAATGCGTTTTACGTACACGTTTATTATTAAGTCCGTCGCATCTTTGTTGTTATAATTTTCACTAATAATTTGGATTTATGTTCTTCATATTATTGATTTTTTAAAGAAAATGAAAATAGTTTTTTCCTTACACAGAGTTCTCCCGTTAAGGAGAATGTACACCTTGAAAATGACCAAAGTCATGTTAACTTTTTTTGAGATCTACTCAAAGTCCTACAAATTCTTATGATTTCTTCAAAAACTATTTTAAGAGTTAAAATAAAGAACATTGCAGTAATTTGTTATTTCTGACAAAGTTGTAAATAAAGAATATATTTTTATAAAAAAAAAGTTTGGTCATTGTTTA
Organism: Trissolcus brochymenae; assembly: GCA_030523145.1. Lineage (NCBI taxonomy): Eukaryota > Metazoa > Arthropoda > Insecta > Hymenoptera > Scelionidae > Trissolcus > Trissolcus brochymenae. Next base: position 18,778 of record JAQQRF010000758.1, on the reverse strand, counting down.
ACGTCATCATTCATTTGCGAGAATAAAAACTTAAACATTTTTATTTTAAAAAATAACTGTACCCATTTCCTATCAACTGGACTTTAGAATTTTGATTTTTGATCATTAACTTCGAAAGAAATTATGGTGACCACAAAAAGTGATAGAAAAGAATAATCGAACATTTTAATCAACATTTTAATTTTTTGACCGATTGATGTTTATTCTACATAATGGAATAACAGTATAAAATTTGACAAATAACTAATGAAACTGTGACTGCTCTTAACCTAATACATTAAAAAAATTTATGTTCAAGCATTCTAAAACATTCTTCAAATGTTGCTGAAAACATGGTTTATTTTGTTATAAACATTTTTAATAATTTACGTTTTAATTCAGGCATGAATTTTACAGTTCTAAGCAAACATTCAATAAAACGAATAAGTAAAAATTGTATTTGATGTATAATTAATATATGAAAATCTTAATGAAGATGTAGCAGCCAATGAAGTGTATGCTGAATGAACAGAGAATATAAAATCAAATAAAACGAGTTAGTTGACATGACTTTTAATTTCGTGCCATGTATTTTTAGAACAATTTACTTTTTCATCAAACGTAATATTTATTTTATGCAAACTTTGTACTAATAATTTTATCATGTGATGGTAAGTAAGTAGCTTCGAATGTTTTTAAAGCGATGAATAAATGAGGTCGGTGTTTATGAAAAACGAGTTGAAGTCCTGTGTCAAAAATAAAGAAGAACCTGAATGAGGTCCTGTATGAAAATTAAAAGGCTAAACAAAATACATCAGGCGATTCTTTCAAACTATATAAATCGCTTTAAAGATTTGATGATTGAAAATCTCTTGTTCTTAAAGGCTGCAATGAAGGATATATCTATTATAATAAATTGTTGGTGGTAATGTATGAACGCTGCAATTTCGAAGATTTATTTAAATTTTTTTTTAATATTATTTTTAATGATAAAATTTGAATGATATCGATTGTTTTCAAGTTTAACTGCTCCACTGATTTTTTATTCAAAAGTCGATAGAGACACCAGTTACTTTATTAGGCCATTCATAGCACTACATTTTTTTATTTCTGACATTCTAGGTAAAAATATACTTTCACAACTCTTGGAATCATAAACCTAATTCATGTGGTTTTATATTACCGTTGTAATAAAATGTCTGTTATTTTATTTGCTATCTAACTTTTCTATTAAATATTTCAAATGAAAAAAGTGTCTGACATCATTTACAACAAACTATTCACTTACATGTTCCTGCATAAATCAATTTTTGTGTTCAAGAAATTTGAATATGAACATAAATAAAAATGTATTGAAATATTAGTTTGAGTAAAATTATTCAAATTTTTCAATCGAAAATAATAGGGTGTTCGAAAAATACCATTCTATTAAAACTATTAACTATGAGCATCTGAAAAATAAATGGGTGGTATTGTTACATTGTTAATTATAAAAAATGTCCAAACGTCTGACGATTTTACGTGTTTAATTTCAGTACACTTTCAGTTTTTATTTAAACCGCTGACGGAATGGTGTACGAAAAGATAATAACAAAATTGCTCGTAGATTGTTTGTCGAGCCATTATTCTGATTTTTAGGGCGTTCTCGGTTTTGAGTTTCAATATGTCCATTAAAAGTCACAATTCTGAAAAACAAATGGAAAATTCTATTACCTCTATTTAACGTGAATACGTTTTTTGCATATGAAAAATATATTCATTCAAATCGACAATGTTTCACTTTCGCGTATTGTGTTTTTTTTGTTTCCTCTCAAAAAGGAATAACATTTCATTGAAACTAATGGCGCTCTTATTCCGGAAACAATTTTTGTCAAACTTAGTTTTGTTATCTGGCAGGAAATATTGGAAAAGTGATGTTGCGCTCAGTCGAGATGTTGGCCCAATGTTACGAATTCTTAATGAAAGAATAACAGAAGTTGAACATATTTTCATTGTATAAGTTGTGACAGTAACACAAAATATGCTTGCAGTAAAATGAAACCAGCAATCTATTTTTCACTCTTCAATATATTACAAAAATGTACCCAGACAAAACGAAATATACATGATACATATATGCCACATATATTTCGAATTCATGTTTAACTGAACATATGCATTCCTGCATATATTCTGTCATACATGCTACATATATGCAGACACGTATGGTCCTTTGACATATATGCAAACATACCCAAAAATAATTCAGAATTTTTTTATTACTTGAGCAGCATTTTACTATATTTGATAGTAAAAGAGTACCATACTGAAGAACTGAAATATTTTGTTCCTTTTATTTTTTTTATTAAAATTTTAAATATTAGCATCTATCATAGTCTCAACTTTCAGGCACAATAACATAATTCATTTTTCATCACTGTTTTATTGGAGCTCGGCAATTTATTCCCTATGGGAGCGTTTGTAGTCCCAAAGGCGAAGCCCGAGGAAAAAGACACGCTGACCTACTACGGCATTGTAAACATGATCTTAGATTTTGACATCCGTGTTCACATGGCTGTGCGCTTAGGTTTTCAAGACGTAACCATCATAGGATGCAGTCTTAATTTGGGTCAAAATAGGTGGATAGTATTTTTTTGTTTTTCATAAAATTGTCTATCATTATTATTTTTTATGTGTGTTGGTACATAAAAATGGCTGAATTTGGGTTTTTAACAATTTTAACAATTATTTTTTTATTTAAAAATTTTGATGGGAAATTTCTCAAATTCAGTGATTACGACTTGGGAATATACGTTCGAACAAGCATTTCATCATATTTCATTTCGTAATTTATGAAGCTTCCCTGCCCAAACTTTGTTAAGAATCATAGTAAATTTTAATGCTGTTTTTATATCAGTGTCAAGATATTTATTCTAGCGGTTTTTCTGAAAGTTTTTCACTCGCAAGTAAAGAGTCACTTTTGCAGCAAGCTCAGAATTATATTTTTCCGCATCAATAGTGCGTTGATGTCACTTTGAGTGACATTTTGAGCCGTGAAAAGTTATCTCCTCTTATGAAAAGTATCACTACTGCCTGTGAAAAAACTACTTTTCACGGGCACAACGATCACAAAAAGTCACCACTTTGAATACTCTAAACAGTCACTAAAAGTGCCACTTTTGATGCGTGCAACCAGAAACAATTTTCAGTTACAATTATAAAAGTTCTAAAATAATTAAATTAAAATTTATTTATATTCCATATAATAAGCATTTAATTTTCATTTCACACTCTAGAAAGTAATGAAGATATATTACCAACAAAAATGTTAAAACGACTGTCACGGTCTTCGCGCGCACGGTGGTTTGCTGGTCTCAAAACTGTGTTGATCTGAGAGATAACTAAATTCATATTATTCAACATGTACTCTCTTCAAAGTAACGCAGCCGATTTTTATTCGTTTATTTTCTTTCAAAAAGCCGTCAGTTTATCAACAAAAAAAATAAATAATCGAGTACACTATATTGTTTAGATAGAAAGAGGTATCAAGTGTCTCGTTCTGTAATATTGTAAATTTGAGATTAAAAATTGGCATTGAAATATGAAAATAAAATTTATATATTAGTAGAAAGTTTTTTTTTCATTATGCTTGTATAATCGAGTTTTATTTTTTATTCCTGAAAGAAGGGATGATCTAAACTCTTTTTTTATGTACTTTCTTGTAGTCGAATTATAGTGATACTTGTATTTTAACATTTTAATTTAATTTCAAAATACTATGTTAATACATTGATGGTTAATTTAGACATGGATATTCAATTGTTTATTAAGTGCATTACATCAATCATTCATTAAACAAGAAATATTTATGATCACTCAATACACGTTTTACAAATAAGCTATTTTATAATACATTTTTTCTCTATTTTTGAAATCTATTTTTGAATGCATATACTTAAAAATGAAAAAGAAATAATTCAAATTCTATAATAGGGTAAAATTTAATTCATCAATAAATCTGAACTTGAACAATTATAAATTACAACATTATACCCTGAACACGTACTTGTTACAATATGAAAATATATACATAATCTTTTGTAATTGCATTATCAAATGCTCCATTACTTCACAGCTGATAACATTTATGTTAGAAAATCGATTTACAGTTAATTCGATGAAATTATAACAAAAATTATTAAATTATTTTATGCGAAATTAAGAGCGTATCAAAAATTTATTATATTATACCATTTCATTTAAATGCTAAGATTATATTCGTTTTTTACGTAGGTTATATGTAAATATATGATAAAAAATTTTTCAATGACGAGATTAAGAACATTTTAAAGTTACTTTAAAAGAATAAACAGCTTTTTAAGGAATACACATTGTGATAAAGGAACAAATAAAAATTACAAAGAAGAAACACTGAAAATGGTATAAGTATACAATTTCCTGTACTTTGAGAAAAAAATTTCCTGCTGGTGGTAGTACTTTTTTATAATATTCAACATATTAGATAAACATTTTTATTATTAATAAAATTTTTACTAATGATAGATTAATGTTAAAAACTAATAAATATATAGTACAAAAGAATTTTGGGAATAAATTTAACAACAACGTCTTTTGCACTGAGTGAAATAGAATATGCGTTGATTCAAAAAAAATTTGTATGGAACTATAACTAAAGGAAGATCATTTCTACAAGTAAAATTTTACCAAAAATGAATATGTGTATAGTTAATGACTTAACACTTTACTGAAACAATTGCTGTATATTTTATCTTTTTTTTGTATTACTCACACAGGGATATAAACTGCGATGTCAAAAGACTATAATTTATCCGGTTTACTCGAGCGAATTGTCTTGTCTAACATGTTATATTCTCGTTGAAGTTGTATTTGACGAGGAACAATTGAGATGCATTGCTTCAAGCCAAACATTGTATCAATATTTAACCTCTGTAGTAACATTATCGTTCGTGTACGTTTGTTTGAATTAAGTATTAAACAAGGGCGTTAACGTTAAACATTCTTATTATCATATGCAGCACGAATATCTCATTTTTCAGTAATATATTCGTTATTCAAAATTGTTCGATCCAATCAATTTTGTTATTTCTGATAAAAAATGTTTAAACCAACGGTCGCTTGCGACTTTATATCATATCCCCGATCAAAAATATTTATGAAAATGTATATGTCTCTGACGGTATGTTCGAGCAAAATTTTTGAAATACACAAGTGTAATATTTTACTGTCATGGAGCGAAACGTTTTATGACAATGCAATATGAAAGTTTTATCAAGACTACAATCCAGTTAAACCAGAGTCGGATAAAAATTGTATATAGCTAGCTTTATTTATTTTTTATTTTAAATTAAACACTATCGAATTTTCAGAAAACTTTAATTATATACATTCCAGTCATGAATTAAAGGCAAATAAAACTATTAAAACATATTATCTTTTTTCATATTTTTATCTATTAATTTTTATAGTATCTATTTATTAGTAAATTGTTCACAACACCTGCCCCGAAAGTGCCAACTTTCTTCCCAGAAAAGCGGGACGAAGTACTAGTTTCAGAGGGGGTACATTCCAAGATATATGAAACGAAAGTGCTTAAGGCCAGGATGAAAGTTTACTTTCGTCCCTTTCTCTAATATACCCATTTCTCCAAAACTAGCTTTTTCGTCCATTTTTTCGAAAACAACAGTTGGCATTCTTTTAGGGAAAGAAGTTGAGAAAAAACAGTTCGTGTCATACGACAAAAGTACGGGTCCATAAGTGCAGAGGAGCTGGCTACCTTCGCTTCGGTCGGGCCTTCGACTTGCACCCCCTGATTTCAAAATCTGCACCTTTTGTCCCTTGATGCAAAATATGATATTTACCATTTGTTTGAATTGTAATTATTAGACGAATACGTTTATGATAATGTTTCCAAATATTTTTTCAAAGTTTGTTCTCAGTAGGTTGAGATTAAAAATATTTCAATTTGATAAAAAAATAATAAGAATGAATAGCTGTAGAAACAAAAAAAATTAAAGTCAAAAAAGAGAAAAGAGTAGGCACGTTCAAAACAACTCGACTAATTCATATTTACTTGACAATCATGGTTTAGACGTAGTGCCAAAAATTACTGGCATATTTTTATTTTTCATTCTTTTTAATTTGTGTAACAAATTTGTTTAGTGAAGTATTAATGAATAATTTTGTTGCTAAATTATAAATCAAATAAATTATAAATTATAAATATTGAATCACTCAGTCAAGATAACATCTAATAAAACGTTGGGAAACTCCAGGGATACAAATTGTTAGCCTAGTCCAATTTTCATTAAGGGTCAGAGTAGTAACCTGTACGAGTCAAGGTTCAAATAAAATTTCATTTTATGAAATATAATGAGAAGGTGCTGAGCAACCTTTTTTTGGGATTTTTTGATTCTTAACGATTTTTTTGTTGTTTGTTCACTCTATTAATGTCTCTAATAATTGTATTAATGCTTGTTCATTCAGTTAATGTTCTAATTGATAATAACTTTTATATAATGGTTTACATACTGTGAACAAAAATTAAAGGGTCATTAATTATTAACGCATTGCCTAAATGAATAACTTTATAATAATTGAGTTTTTATAATACTCATAGCAATTAATAAATAACAATAAAAAATTAAAAAATATTGTTTAAAAAATTGATAAATATTTATAATCAAAATAAGAAAAAATATGATAATTAATATTTATTGCAAACAAATCTGCGAAATATATTATCAATGTATAGCTATAAAATATGTATTGAAAATTTAAACTACGAATTAGTGAGCGGAAACGTTGGCAATACATAAATGCGTATGTATATGAAAAAGTATATAAAACATTTAAGGACGTATTATAGAACTTATTATGGAATATTTTATGGAACACTAAGGGACATTTTATTGGACACATCATAGGACACATTGTGCGACACTTACGACACTTATTATAAAATACCTTAAGGAGTATAAATGAGATTTTATGGGATTTATTATGGAACGAATTATGGAAAATTTTATGGTAATCATCATGAACAATTTGAAAAAATGCTTATATTATACGCGCATACGTTTCTGGTTTAATTTACTTCCATTGAACTGAACTGAACTACTTATATATATATTTCAATTTGATCCGATTGCATAAATGGAATAATTTTATTTAAATTGCTATATGTTCAAGGCACTGATAATAAAAATAACGAAATTAAACATTTGGTGCAGTTATCAGCTAAAATTCACCCACGAGCGTAAATCATAAAATTAAACACAAATACAAATACATGTGCATACACGAAAAATAAAGAACTTTTGAATATGAGTAATCTTGCAGAAAATTTTTTGTAAGTATAAGATTAAAAAAAGAAGCTTCAAGTTTTAAACAAAATATAACTTTTTTCGATAGATTTAGTTGAAGTATTTAACGAAATACTTCAAAAATGCATTTTTTTTCAAATGTCCATAACTTCGACAAATTTTATTGTATTTAATTGTTTTTTAATTTTCAGGAGATTCTGTGAAGAACTTTTGCACAGTTATTACAGTGATTTATAATTGTGATTTTTTTTAGAAAATGCGAGTCACAAAACTCTGTCGACAGCGCCATCTGCTGCTTGTAAATTTTTTTGACAAACGATTCTTGTAGCTGACTTTTCAAGCTTCAATTGAAAAGGAACGAGACTCCTTTCCGATGAAAATTGTCAAAATTATGACAGTTTAAAGAGTGACTTTTTCTCGGAATATTAAGGTGGTTCATTAATTTATTTTTATTTTGAAATAATGAAAAATTTTTAACTAGAGTTCAGTGATTTCATACCTTTTTTTTAGAAGTTTAATGTAACTTATTAGGTGAGAAAAACACCTTGACTCGATTTCATTTGCCTTTCCAAGGTAATGTGAAACATAAAAGAATACTTAACTACGTGTCATATAAGTCTAGTTTTAAGAATCTGATTTGAGAGCCCGGTCGGTTCATCAAATACTGACAAGGGGGTTCCGATGATCAAATTGTGTACTTCAATGAAAAGTCAGAGCGCCCGATAAACAGTTACGAATCGGGTGAATATTTAAACAGTTTCTGCAGCGCGTCGACATTCGTCTTCTATGTACGCAGCATCCCTGATTCTATATACCCTCCATATTACAATCACTGCCATCTTTAACTTGTGGGTGTAAAAAAGGCCTACCTTGTCGACGACATGAGGAACCGAACAGTCGATGTCTCGCGAAAGCACATTCACACAGACACAAATTCACACCCACACACACTTAGTAACTGATAGTGCGAATAAAGCTTGGATGCATATAGAAAAGTTGGAAGAGAGGAGAGAGAGAAAGAGAGAGAGAGAGAAAGAGAGAGAGAGAAAGAGAGAGAGAGAGAGAGAGAGAGAAAGAGAGAGAGAGCTCACGTCGGGACCATATGATCAACAAATTCGTAACGACATCGACGCGGCTTTCTCGAGTCCGACTGAGATTCGCGTCGATCCATAAAAAAATGCGTGCATCTAGGTGAGGCCTGGCTGGTTGAGCTCGCGGGCTGACGTGCCAGGCTGACCAGAGCGAGCTTTACTACTGAAGATACTTGCTCGAGTCGAAATCTCGTTGAAACCAGCCCTGCGACGTCCTCGTCTGGCGCGCGTCGTCGTACCTTGTCACACTCACTAACGTGCTCCGCGGCGAGGTTGCCCGGGCGTCAATACCACGCGAACGACGCACGCGCGCCACCCCCGCAATGCGCCCACCCTGGCATTGGTTGCTCACCCTCTGTGCGTCCACGTTGCTCGCGGCGTCGGCACTCGGACTTGCTCTCCACCACCAGTCTCTTTAACGTGATGGCACGTGCTTTAAGTCTAACACATACACACAATATCGGCATGTTCATTGTACATATAACCAGTGTTTTTCTCCGACATGACGGCGCGCTTTGTTTAGCTATCTATAGGCTGGTCTGATCGTAATTTAATGGCAGTATGAAAGCTCACAAAAAGGTTCATGTAGCAATGCTATCATGATGAATGTCAGTCTTAGACTCGAAATGCCACGTCAGGAAATGATTGATAGAAATCCCTATAGGGCTCGCAAAATTTGCATTCATTTTTGTCTCCACCATTTCTTTCATTTTCTTTTTCTATTTCAATTTTGATTTCTGAATAATTTTTGTCGTTTCATCGTTTTAGTTGTCAGGATGTTGTTTTGAATGTTGAATGCCACTTTCTAGGACGAGGATGTTAAAGTGCTGGGTCTGTTTAAATGCTGACTATTGCCTAAGTTGACTTTCATTTTTTTTAGTATGACTTTCATTGAATCAACTCGACGAGTAAACAGTCACACGATCAATTCTGATGATTTGGGGGGTGGCCGAAGAGACAGGGGCGAGAAAACACAACTATATATAGCTACGGAAATCCAGTAGACGACATGAATCATTGATGTTTTGACGATGACACGAATTCGAGTTTTGGCAATTGACTTCGTCCCTCCCTATGACAGAAGAAGTTCAGTCGTCGAATTATATTTTGACCTCACTCTATAAATATTCAATAAAACACTGGTTTTTTTATTTCATTGACGTGACATTATCTTGATTAATTTTCATGTTTGTGAATTCACAATGCATTCTGTGAACTGTTTTAAATTTTTATCGAACTGAAGATGAAATCTTTGTTGATCGTTTTATAATGTTTAAAATTGTACATTTCGTATTTGAATTTTTGAGAAAATCAATAATTATTAATTCTTTATTCGCAATAAATATTGACAAATTAGTTTTTCAATTACAATAAAATATAATGATTCGAAACCCATTCATAACTGTTTCTATCAGTGGAATTGAAAAAAAAATTATTTACATAAAAAATGATATATTTTGAAATATGAACAACAATTCTCTTAATTCCAAGAAGTCAAAATATCTCAAAATATGAAGGAATTATTATTTTCTTGTCCGCTTCGAAAGAAACCTAGTAAAAATTTATTCCAGAGCTAATTTTGGCTTGCTGATTCTTGGCAAAAGTGCCAATACTGGCGTTATATTAGTCCTGCATTGTGTAATTCGCGGCCCCGACTTTGAGTGAGATGCCTTACGCGTGTACATTGACATACCAAGTTTGATCTAAGTTATTGTCAAGTTATGTTATGTTTTATAAAATTAACAAACACGATAAAAATATTCAAATTATCATTTAACAGAATTAAAAGTTTATCATTTAATTTTTTGCTAATAAACTGAAGTGTCACTGAACAAAATTCAAGCACTCAAACTTGAACTTCCGAGGTGGTAGTTTTCCGTTTTAACAGCTTGTCCATAAGTTCATTTACACTGACCTTCTTATTCGGAAATATACTTACATTTATACTCATTAGGTCAATTTTTGGCTCAATTCTAGCAAGGCATTATATTCGGTCAATGTATATAATGTTTAGACTGATATTAGTACCTAATATAAGCCCAATATTGTTTATTAAATATTAGCAAACGTTGGTTGTAAACTATAATTTCAAAAAAGTGAATTGTTTGAATCGAGAGTATTTTTATTTATTTATTTTGTTTTGATTGTTGCTGTTATATATTTTATAACAAAATAAAAAAATCTGTCAATTTTACTATCACGAACGAATCACATTGTCACTTTATCATAATCGGCTTTATCTTTCGTGTTATCTATACGGAATCGTTATCGTATTAAATTTCTCTTGACCAGAAAGCTGCTCGTTTAATAAATGATTTTTTTGTATCATTTCATATAACACAAGTTTACTTTCAAGAAATAGATTTTGAAGATCACCAAAGTTCTTTCATACTTCTTCATTCATCATTTTATTCCTTTTACAAAATATTATAATATGTTTCAAGAACGTTTGCGCACGAGATTCGTACAGCGTTTTATGGTCCGCGAAAGAGGCTGACAAAAATATTCCAGGCCAGTGTTCAGGGCGACAGTTGTTATCATCATGTTCAAGCTTTAAAAATAAAAAAAAGTGTAATATTAGTTATATTATCCTACTTTTATTTTAAATTTATTCATTAATTTCCATTAAACCATTGAACAACTTGAACAGCTCTTTGAATGACCTTTTAAACTTTTATTCAAGTATTATATTATAAATTCGTATCTTTGTACGAATTTAATATAATATAATATTATATAAAATGCATTTTTTAAACTTTTTTACAAAAGCGGAAAAGATTATCTAACGACACAAGATCGAATTGATTGGAGAGCGATTATGTCGAAACTGTGACAAAATAATGTACTCAGTTGAGATAAAAATTTCCAAAGTTTCGTATACATTAAGAGGAATATTCTTTACTTCTTGGGGTCATTTCATCTTATCATAACCAACGGTTGCGTGCTTTGTATAACTTTAATTAATAATTTTAAATGATATGACATAATAACGTCAATTTTCACTTTGCAATTTGACTCATTATCTTAAATGTTTCATTATTGTACTGGAGAAATAAAAGTCAATAAGATTACTCGAAAAGCAAATACAAATAGTATGTTTTATTTAATATGATACTTGAAACAGATCTATTTTAAATGTAAAGCATACCGGATTTGTTTTCATTTACTGCTAATATAGAATTTTTATCTTTTGTTTTGTTTTTTGTTTTTTTTTTGTTTTTTTTTTTTATTTAGAACGATATTCGTTTTCTGCAAATGAAATTAAAAAAAAAAGTATTTAATTTAACAATTATCGTGTATAATATTTTACTATTACTAAAGTAAAAGTAATAAATCAGCCAGAAAAATAGTCGTTAGCAAAGCGATTTAAAAAGAGATCAAATGAGTAAACAAAATCTGCGAAGCGAAATCATTGAAGATTCAAAGGCCTGAATCAGAAAGTAATAAATTGTAGCAGTGAAATATAGTTCTTTTTTTATTTTACAAACTTACTCGTGTGTTTTAGGTTGTAAAATGGAGTGATAAATAAAATATGTAATGCTGATTTATTTGCTCGATTGAAGTAAGTCACAAATCATTTTTTTTCTCTATGTGTGTACATACAATCTTGTCTGTTTTCAAAACAATATTTTGAATGATTATTTCTAATGAATCGTAGACTTTTAAGACATTTTGTGAACGAAGACTGCACAAGAGCACAACGACTTTTCATTAGTCACGATCTTATTTAAGCACTCTCACGTTATCGCCTTTTATGTATTAATATTATATGTAAACTTGTGATCAGTAGGAAGGGGTGTTTTTTATAGTCAACTTTCGGACAACATGTTTTGACTCTGTAGATTACGTGCCTGTGCATATATTTTCCCCAGGCGAATTTAATTGCATATTTAGTCAATAGTTAAAAAAACACTTGTAAAATATTAGAATTTGCTAACGATTGTAATGCTGACCTTGTTGAAGCCCTACGGCCTCGTCCTACTCAAATCAGATAGACTTTATTTCAACCGTTTAAAGATGTCCGTTGATTAAGTTTAAGAAGTGCTTACGGACATCGTGACTTGTACAATCAACATTAGGCATTTTCAATGTTAAGCTAGAGGTTAAATTCATCGCCTATCTTTGTACGACTTTCATTTCTCAGATATTGCAATTTCATATATGACTCAAATTAAAGTGCTTATCTTTTCCTCTTCAAATAGGCATAAATGTATTTTTAAAACAAACAGCCAAAAATTTGAATATGATGGTTTAACAACATGTAAACCGTTTCAACCCAAATGTAAAAGTAATGTCTTACTCAGTCTGAGAAATGTGATATGAAACTTTGTTTCTCTCAGCTACCAAAATAGAAGTTCGATACGTGTTCGATTGCCCAAGTATTGCAATATTATGCACATTCTTGAAATTTTATAGCGCAACGAGATAATTGGACATGTCATTATATATGAAAAGTAATAGTGTGAGTGAAATTTTGAATTCATCAACATGAACATACACGCATCCTGACATAAATTGTCAGAATAATTTCGTTAAAAGCATGGCTCCTATATAAAAAATCCAAACGATCTCGTTTCATATCCGAGCGTCGTACAATTAAAACTCTGCATAAATCACAAACTTGGTTATTCAACGAGGCACGGAGAAGACTGACAAAAGAGGGTAGTCGCACTCCTCGAGTTTGTTGAATGCATACATTGGGGCCGAGCAAAATTCCTCATTTTGGCCAACCGATTCAATTGGTTTGCATCCAACTGCAGGCTCTGCAAACACTTTGAATATAAATTATACCTATAGCAATCTATTTTCATTCTATCAGGCTTATTATAATAGTTGACTAAATAAATGTTATCAATAAATGTTATTAATATTTTTGTAAGAATTTAGAGGGATAGAATATTACTTTGAAAATTAAATTAATTAACACAATTAATTTAAAAAATTGTGTATGTGTGGCAAACAGTTGTTCACTTAGTCAGACATATGTACATTGTTTAGAACATCGCACTATAAAATTTGATGAATCAAATGTGTAATCGCAAGTAAATATATATTTTTATTTATTTATGTACATATATATGTATATATATATATATATACACGTACATGTACACGCGACCTAGACCCTTTGAACGTAGACACTTATTGATCTGATGAGAAATAGAAGAGGTTTTCACAGGAACTTAGCAGCATAGCCGATTCGATCTTTGTCGCCGACATGACTGTTTGATCTACGACCTTCTTCGAACTCAGGAGAAGTCTTTATAAACTTGCTGTATTTCCTTTGGTAAAATGTGGGTGAAGGTCGCAATGGGCGCACGACTGTTGGATTAAGCATTCCCCGTCGTTGATGGATTTCCTTCAATCCCAAATGGAATATGAAAATTATAAAAAAAACCATAAATTTGTATAATTATCTGAAGCATAGATATAAGATAGCCTTCAAATTTGTGATCGAAGCCAATTGTTAAAATACTGTACCGTGGTGGTTTCAAGACGAACAAATACATAAATACAATTTTTGTTGAGATGATTTATAGAAGATGAATGTATGATAAGTGTATGAAAAAATTGATGAAATGTAACTGGTCGGATACTGTTATCATTCGTAGTAAAATAATCAGCTTGTTTGCGTTGTCTAGTAGTATCATAAAATTTTACATGCATGCAAGGCAGTGTGGCGTTCGTTACTTGAATCTGACTTTATAACTTAATTACGATGAACAGTACAATAGTTAGGATTTATAACAAGAATATAACACAAATTTTCATTTACGGTTTAACTTATCGTTTGAGTTTAAATGAAAAAATTCAATATATTTTGACTTGTTATTATGTATTAATAGAATTGTTAGAGTTGAGCATTTTGCAAACATAATATTTTTATTAACATTTATATTCTAGTATAAAAATCGTGTAAAAAGAAAATTTGTAAAGAAACTTGACCTTTAGATGTTCATTTGCAGACAACATAGTCATTGGGTGTAGCCAACCCAACAATAACAATAAGCGTTTTAACACTATCTCTTGTGAGAATATTTATAATTTATATACCACCAGGTATATTTAATTTCAGAATGACTAAAATATTTTATTCGTCTAGCATAAATAGTTTGAATTATCTTTTTAAATTTCTACCATCAAGATGACTTTAATTCGTCTTAGAGTTTAAAATTAAATTTCTTTTTTGCTGCAACCTTTCAGATTGATTCTATTTCGCATACTTCTTAAATGTGTGAATTTTTAAATTATAAGTATGATTTTTTTACCTCATTATGATATTTTCCATACACCTTTCCACTTCTTGTGACCTTATAACTAATTTGTTGGCTTGATATGGAAGACGAAGAACTGCTGCTAACCGGAGGTCCATCCCCAGAGCATAATCTTTTCACCTTCGTCTTTATGCCTGTGCTATTATGTGTTTTGCAGATGACTGGTCTGTATTTCGGAATTCTAGTGACTTGCAGTGCTCGGCTTGTTTTTGATAACTGGTCACTACACGAGATGTAGCCACTGGAGTACATCTTGCTAACCTGTTTATGCTTCTTCGTCATCGTATTAAATGGTGGTAATGACATCACGGTCCTGACAATTGGTTTACGAAAACTCCAAAGTATGGCGAGAGTAGTGAGCCACGCAAACCAAGGACTTCCTCGGGGAACTAACACAGGGGTAGGAGACCTCAAGAACAGCATCTACAAACCAATGTATTTGCATATACTATCGTGCCAATTCTAGTTTAAGTAGCCGCGGGTGAGATGCACTTGTTACATGAAAATGCATTTCGTAAGCTCTAGAGTTCAATGCACTGGTTCTACAAAAAGAGGAAGACAAAAAAATCGCCGTGTACAATCACAGTTTATATATATGATACATAGCGGTGTCACTATTTTTATCATATTCAATCTGATTATTTTATTGAAAATTTGTACGTGAACAGTGCATTGTATAAGGCAGACAATAATGAACATTTTGAAGGCTTTCATTGAATTATTGTTTCACCTCTCTAATAGATGATAAGAGATGAAGTTGAACTTTTTTCTTGTAAGAAGAACGCTTTGGAATTATATTTTGATTCCAGATCGACGGACAATTCCAGTGAATGAATCAAATATTGATGGTCAATTTTGCAGAATCGATACGCAGAGTGTTCGAATAAGAAATAAGTTTTTAGTTCCGAAAATAATTAATAAAGAAGTGAAATTCAGCGAATGTTAATATCAAAAAAACAGTTTCAAGTAGATGAAAATTATTCTATTTTGAATAGAATGAATTTACTTGACTAAAGTGTATTTTAATTAAGTTCTTTAAAATGAAGCATTTAAGTTTAATTTGGAAAAAAAACAACAGTTATGATTCTGTAATTTTATACTTCTCCGTGTACATTACTAACACAAAGTCTGGAAAGGTGTCTGGTGCAAATACATCGTCATCAACTTATATTTTTCACAACAATGTCCTGAAAAAGTTATTGACTTTATTATAGCGTATTTCTGCGCTTCACAGAAGCGAGCTTAAAAAATTAAGTATTAGTTTTGACAATTTAATGAAATGAATGTAGCATTTTTTAATGTACATTTTTAATGTGTTTCAGTCTGATGCTTTTGTCGTTTCAATTTTTTTTAAATATAAAGCTTACATTGACCACAAATGTAGAATTTTAGAAGACTATAGAATTCTAATCAATTTCAGGATAGGATGAGTACACAATATAACCATGTTAGCTTCAAAGATCAATCGAGTTGCTTATGTTTTAATTGTATTTAAAAATGTAATAGTAAGATTCAATCAAATAAATGATTTTTTTGGACCAAAAATTAATAAATTGTGGATTACCGCAATTTAATTAAATATTTTAAATCATTAGTACAGCTTCTGACAAAATGGTTTATCTATTAAAAAAATTATAATGTTAATTCAAAAAATATTTGTATGACATTTTTTTATATACAATAATAAAAAACTTAATAAAACTTAATATGTACATCGCTTTGGACAACTGTGAAAGTACTTTCTAGATGTTCAACAAATGTTCCACTTGTTACACAATAATAACATTGAAATTGTCTGACGCTATTAACGGTCGTTGGTCTTGCGACTATTTATTCAGTTTTAATATTTGTTGAACAAATACTAAATAATTGAAAGTGAAAAGTTGTAATGAAAAAAAAGTAATGATTTTGTATAGTAACTCAAATTTCCCTGAAAAAATAGAAATAGTGTTTTATTTAATAAATTTAATAATGTATGAGATCCTGATCTTGTGTGTGTAGCTGATATTATGTTTCCATATGCTGAAATCCTCGTAATTCAATTAAACATTTCTCTTTGTAGCAAGCGCTTATACTTTTGTATGGCTACCGATCAACGTCAAGATTGCTTTAACCTTCGTTCAGGTTTCCACGGTAAGGGGTTGACCCATTTGGCAGCAAAACCAGCCGGGATCCCGTATTACATCGTCTGTACTTAATAGCAACTGACCTTACAGATATATTCACTGGCGCGTTGCCTGAATGTGTTGGGTCGATCCACTAGACGGTCCATAGAAGCTTTTTCCTGATCACCTTATCGAAAATTCTAGTCTGTAAAAACATTGTTTCATTATCATATGTTTTATTGCATAAATTCAATTGCCTTATTCAAAGTCTAGTTTAATGAGCAATGGTAAGCAACAAGTTCATGTGATATTGTGATTTTGATGAATGGTTAATTAAAAAACTTATACGTACGAGTTTTATTCTCAGAGTAAAATGCTTGGTTTCAATTTAGGTTAAAATTGCATGATTATTACTTGAATAAAATATCACTGGTGTCATTGTCAACTTGGAATTTTGGTGATGTGTTACATCATAAATACTTTGTATTTATGTTGCATTTTGAAATCTAGAAGTTATAAAAATGAGTGAGTGCAAAACAACAACGATGGGAAGCAAATTTTGCTAAACCAAACTGGACAAAACAAAACAAACATATACAGGACGAGCAGAAATTTAGATGAATGATTTGACGTTAGGATTGTTATGAAACGAAGTTAGCGTCGAAAAGTTTTTCGAATGTCAATTTCAAATTTTCTTAAATAACCAACGCTTTGCATCATACAATATGCAATAATAAAACAAAGAATCTTTTTTTTGATGAATAGATTATATATATTCGTTATTTCTTAATTCCAGAAAATTCATATTACAGCGAATCCATTATTATTATATATTAATTATAAAATTGAAATATGAAAAAAAAGCAAGTGTGAACTGTGAAACCGGCAAACATTGAATATTGTTTGTAACAATAGAAATTACGATTGAAATTAACAGGTTTCATCGAGTGCCCGAGAGCTTATTTTTAAAGTTCGTTCTTATTGTAACGCTGGTTATTTATATTGAAACATTCGAATTCGATAGCAGTATCATGTTAAAAAGTATAACTGTTGTAACGTTACAAATGCGCGGGTAATGTAACTCTTCGCCACACCTAATAAATTTGTCTCAGAAAACAATTATTTAGTACGAGTTATCAATAACGAATTTCTCGAATGATGATTTGATGTTTTCCCAAATCATTAAAAATCTCATTATTTATAACTTACTAAACCAATCGGAACAATTGTTTAAACTTAGGAATCTAATGAATGTAGAAGCGATATCAGAATATTTTGTCAACAGCTTAATCAAAGGACTTAAAAATGACCGAATTCTATTTACTTCAATAAAATCATTATATTCTTCTAAAATCATTACAGTTATTCTG
Organism: Trissolcus brochymenae; assembly: GCA_030523145.1. NCBI lineage: Eukaryota > Metazoa > Arthropoda > Insecta > Hymenoptera > Scelionidae > Trissolcus > Trissolcus brochymenae. Next base: position 615 of record JAQQRF010000758.1, on the reverse strand, counting down.
CAAAACGAAAATCAAAATGAGCATGCCATTAAAGAGACGTTTGGAAAGCAAAATTAACGATGTAGTATCTTTTGGTTTACCCTCTAAACTTGATTAAATCCATAAATCTAAAGTCGAAATTTAAACATCTGAATTACTCGATATAACATAAAAACTTAAGATCTCACTATAACTACGCTGTGTTAGCGTTTGACTATAAGTGGCTCAGTAAGTCGTATCGATTTTGTGAATTTATACAATTTTAATTTTCTCTATATGATGACAAAAAACAAAATAAAAATGTAATAAATCAGATTATACAAGATAATTAAGGCTTCATAAAATGAAACAGGGAAAAAGAAAGACCCTAAACCCCAGGCTTGCCTAGCAGAGTTGCACTGTTTGATCGAGATCCAAAACGTCAGGTTTCGGAAAGCTCCACTTGTTGTTCCCAGTGTTGCCAATACTGGCGATTTGGCGTCAAATTGGCGATTTTTAAAGTTCGATGGCGACCAAAAATTTTGTGATGGCGACTTAAAAAAAAAAAACTGAAAAATAATGACAAAATGAATAAAAAATAACAATGAAAAGTATATCATATTTCTAGTATTTTATTTATAAATTATTATTAAATAA